>JAKSZP010014535.1:0-214428 GCA_022478985.1 Massospora cicadina
CCATAATCACCAATCATGCTTCCTTAAAATGGCTACAGAAAATGAAGGACCCTTATGGGAGGATAGCCCAATGGACATTGAACCATAAAACTATGACCTTTCCATCATACATCAACCAGGCCTATACACCAAAACAAAGATTTCCTATCCCAAATTCCCATATTAACTTTAACTGACCCTAAAGAGGATCAACTCTATGACCTCCTATCTCAATAGCAAACATGTAAAGATGAATCCTGACCCTTCAAAAGGAATTAGCTAAAAAATAAGTGAATCTTCAAGTCATAAATGACCAACTGTACAAACTTGTGTACCAAAAATGGTTGCACTATGTATATTTTTGGCTCAAACTGACGTCATATTTTAAGGGACATCAGCAGGTCAGCCATGAGGGCATTTGGAAAACTTACCAGTGGCTCAAGACTCAATGCTACTGTGAAGGAATGCTTGTATCAATCCAAGATGTATTAGAGTCCTGTCTGTTAGGTAAAAATCAAGCCATACCTAATTTCCAACTTCAACATCCAGTGATTCCACCTTGTGAACCCTTCCATACTATTAGCATTGATGTTATGGGACCTCTTCCTTGAGCCTCTAATGATCATTTGTTCCTCCTCCTAGCAGTGGATCATTTAACTAAATGGATCTAAGCTATATATCTACCCTCCGCTTTGACAAAAGCTACTGCCACATTTTTATATAATTAGATTATCACCCATCATGGGTACCCTAACAAAATTTTCTCCAATAATGGTAAAATTTCCAATTGTCACTGGTGAATGATTTAACTAAACTGATGGGATCCACTCAAGTATTTTCCACTCATTACCATCCTGCAACCAATGGAATGATAGAGTGGGCAAATGATAATCTAACTGCAACTCTCTGGAAAATGGCTAATACTGATCCCCTTCATTTGTTCCAATATTTGACTAGTGCAATACTGGCCTATAGAATAAGCTATCATCAGATAATTAAGATGTCTCCCTTACAAGCGTTGTATGGAAGAAATCCACAGCTGCCTTCTAAAGTGCAAGCTATGTTAAATCAAGCTTCTCCTGAAGCCCTGAAGTTACCATGCAAAATATCGCCAATAATATTATCTGGCTTCAAACTCTGGCTTCCAAGAACCTATTGGATACCACTAATAGAGAAACTAATCGTTTTAATAACAATAATGAACCTCTGCACCTCTTCCAAACGGGTGACTTAGTTCTTTTCTACCACCATTGGTCTGGAGGTCTCAATAACAAATTGGGAAACAATTGGTTAGGGCCCTACATAGTTATTTATATATGAGGCAATGAACACTCAATTGTGGAGGTTGCTCAAAAACCGTGGTAAATAATGTACATAGTCAATTCCTTTGGCCATTTTCTCTCCGGCGCCAAGATATAGAGGGGGACGTTGTTGGAATTCCTGCCCAAAGTTGAGATTCACATGTATTAGCTGCTGGGAATTTTACCTGATCCTCTGAAATGGTTGAAACCATTATCAGGGATAATCCTCAATGAAATTCAAGGACTTTCAATACTAGGGATGATCCCCAAAGAATTCAAGGTCTTTTGATATTGGGGATCAAGCCTGACTAATGCATTCAAATAGTACTCACCTAAGACCCCCTTATATCTGGGTTCAAACCTGATCTATGCAGCAATCAAATCCCATTTGACCAAAATAAACAACATGCTGAAGAATCCCCAATTGGTAAATGAGTTTAGATATTAGATTGGAACGCTTGGAATTCACCAAGGAAACCCCTCCCTGATCTCCCATATAATCATGTATCTAAGCAATTAACCTTTACTCTCTTTTCGCCATTTAAGTTAAATTGGCCTACCTCTAATTATCTAGGGACAAACAGATAGTTAAGATTTACCACTCAAGGAATTTTATTCTAAATGAAGATTTTCTGGCCAAAAAAGTAAAAATCTATGATCCAGCACCCATGGACTTTGGTTTTTCCGGCCTAAAAAATAAAAGTACAAGTGGTCTAAATTTCCTTAGTACCAAAATATGCCTCCATCAATCTCTCTTTTGCTTCAATCACTATTTTTATCAAAATTGAAATTTAAAAAACTTTTTAATTTTGGCATTTTGCCTGCACCAAACATGCCTATATTGACTAGATTAACGTCAGCTGCCCCCACATGGGGCGGTGGTGCGCCACATCCTGGCGTTTATCAGCTACCACTGAAACACCCCAATCTTGCCCAGCTTGCCCATGAACAATTTAGGTCACTACATCCTGCCTCAGGATCCAGTTCAACACCTTGAAAGCTCCAAAGCGGTGTTCAGAATCCCCCTAGTGCTCCCTCAGAACAACCTGCATTTTGGCTTTCAGGTCAAGTGTGGGAACCTAGTCCTACGTGAGTGCAGCCATCATTGAGATGGTGGTAAAGTTTAGGGGCTTCGCTGCTCGTTCAAAAAAAACCCCTAACTAATAACTGCATAATTTCAGTATGTGCACTCTTCACGTTGTCTGATGATATATGATATTTTATTGATAATTGTATGAAGACTATTATCTGTAGTTGAATAAATAACCAATTCTGGTCCAACACTCAACCTGTATTTCTCCTCAAAATACTCCTGATGTCTTCAGTAGGGATTTATACCCTTATCCGCTTAACTTGATCTAAGCTCAGGTCCCTAGTTTATGGCCTTTCCTCTTGTGACATAAAGTTGGCAGCAATTCCCATCCCAGCTCAGCTTCTCTTCTAAGGATTCTTGATCCTTACTCTTTATCCTTCTAAAGAGTTTTAATTAAAGTACACAAACACTAGTTTACTGAAGTTAAATAGAACTAAACCAATAAAGAGTTATGCTAATTAACTTCTCTTTTTATTATGAATTATCAGGGGAACTTATAAAGGGAATTCAGCGCCCAATCCTCAAATGGCACCTCAGCCATGTAATGGCAACCAATGCCATTGAATTTCCCTTTGTCATCTCACCAGCGATGGTCTTTACCATCTTGATTAGAATTCCTTAGTTGGACATCCTTGAGACCTAAAATGAAAGGAGTCAGAAAACGAGTCCATAACGTTATCCACTTGATCCCAGCAAACTAGCCATATTTGGCGAGTGACCTGCTTAGGTAATGGGACTTGTTAGCCATTATGGCAGTTCATGGAAAACTGATAAATTTGCTAGTTGTAGGCGGAATCACTTGCCTTGCAACTTACTCCTTAAATTATCAATCAGTTAGTAATGAAACCTGACAATTTCCAATTGTTACACCTGATAATTAATCATTGATCAACTATCAGATGCCCCCATTTCAATGGCAACTCTTCCTGACGAGATTTGAAGCATTCACCGAGATTGATCCCCAACAGATCCAAACTAGGCGGATTACCTAAAATCTCCCAAACACTATTATCCCAAAATTGGGGTCAACTGATATCCAATTCACTCGCCATAGGGAATAATCCCCTAACAATACATGGTAATCTAGACATCTGGAAAGGTGGGAAAAAATCTCAACAGATGGCCATGGCTGGTTACAAACCTGCTAAATTTCAAGATTACTGCCCCTTTGAAGAGCACTTTGATCTTGAATTCTTGTGTGAAGCCCACGCTATGGTGGCAGAAAAGCTGCCTTTAATTTTAGAAATACACAAATATCATCTATCAGAACTCACTTTCTAGATGAGGCAACACTGGTGGTCCTGTTCACTGGCTTGCCATCCTACCTCTCCCCAAATGCCCCCATCATGAGCTCACAGAGGGCTTGGCAGCCTACAACGCTGACCCTGTGCTGCAGTTCATGGTTCCAAATGGCGCTGATTGTCTCTCTGGGCCTAACGCATTTGTGACAATCTGCCCCTTATTTTGTGACATCCACCTTGCAATACCCCCCACAACGTGATTAGATCCACCCTTGATCATCCCTTTTAGGCATGAATTGAAAATAACCACGCCATTTGCCCCTTGTGCTTTTCTCATAACCAATCCAAGCGCAAGTGTCCAGCACTTTCTGCAAAAGCTTCTTCCGCCGCTCCTCCCTCTTGTGTAAGCCCCAATTCTGATTTTACTAGTTTTTTTTTGCTTGGGGATCAGTCCTCCATCCCCACCCTTGATCACCGCAGGTGCTGCTCCCAATGCTCCGTCCACTCAAGGTTTGTTTACAAGAACCACCCCTGAGTAGATGGTTGCTCAAATGCTGGCAGATTTTTTTAATCCACTGTGCGCAGCCAATCAGCAGACGCCACCTTACCAACTACTGTTGCTGGCCCAGCGCTGGTCATGGCAAACCCTTTCAAGGCTCTCAAATGGATTGATGATGCAGACTATCCCTATTGAATTAGTCCCAACTTTGACTGGTCAGAATTCTTCATATAACCCCTCAATTTAACTCTCCATCGCCAATTTACCCTTACAACAGACTCTCAACATACAAAGATTTTTATCAAAAGGCTTTAACGTAGCTTCTGCCCCCACCAACTACCTCCTCCACCAATCCCTCCATACAGTGATCAAGCCACTTTGCGAGGGGTTTTCTATACTATTCCTTTTAGATTACCCAGAGGATGCCAAACTTGATATTTGAGAACTAGTGTTTGCACCTGGCCATGTGTGCGTCAGCGCAGCAGTATATTTTCTTTATGACCTCAACTACTCTGAAACATTCTAATTTATTAATCCTTCACTTTTGTGTCAAATCTTATGACCTTTGCTGAATTCCAATTCACCCAATACGTTGAGGCAATGCACACCACTAGCCTCATTGATGAGGAGAACATTCACCTCTTTCTCCTTCTACCTCATGCCTCTGAAGCTTCCACGCCCTTTTTGTCTGCCTTTGCCCGCCACCTGAAGCCAGCTCCAGATGAGAATTTCCCCTCTTCCCCTTCTGATATGGATTCTTATGCTAACGTCATGGCACCATGTTAGATTTTTTTATCTAATAATACTTTTGTTTTGCACAACGAAAATAAAGATGTGTGGAAGCCCCCCTCTTGGGTTGGGCACCACTAGTACTAAAAAAGGATGGCTTCATCAAGCAGCTGGTAGCCCTTGTCCAGTGGTTAGCCATTTATCTGACAGGCTTGCTTGATCTTAATATAGTCTGCTGACAGGGGCTGAGACAGCCTAACTCAAGAAGGGCTGTTATTATCTCCTTCCAGAGACTTTATCAAAGCTTAGCGGGGGTTGTTTTGTGGAATTTCCTTCAAATGTTTCACTTTATCACCACTTGACTAATATGGGCGTCAACTAGCGCTGGATCTAGAGAAAAGACAGGGTTCAGTGATAGAGTATCATGCAACAGGTTCTGGGTACCCTTAATGAAATTGTACTGGAAGCTAAACAAGGACAGGATCTTTAGCTACCTGGACTGACAAGGGGTCAGCTTCTGGGAGAACGACACTACTATAAAGCCTTGTGGTTGGCTAGGACAGTAAACGGCCACCTAGAGCCATGCAGATGTCGACGCCAGTGTTGTACAGCATCAACATCAAAGAGTCCATGTCATAGATGTCGTTTTAAAGCTGAGCCAGGGACATTTCTTAGAGAAATAAGTAATGGGACGCACCACCCTGACTCTCCCTTCCTGCAGCAGATACGCTCCCACTGCAAATTTAGAAGCATCAATGGTGACAATAAAGAGATGGCTTGGATCTGCATTTGCTTATAATAGGTATGGACAGGAACATGGACTTAATGGTATGGAACGTTGCATTGTATGCTGTTGTTCAGCTGAAAATCTTCTTCCCAGATGCTGTGTACAGGGGGCAGCGGCTTCAAATAGCTGTGAGGCGAACTTCATAAGAAAGTAAAAGTATCAAGGAAGCTTCACAACTTTGAGAGAGTGGATTGAGTATCCCAGTCACGAATGACTTTTTTATCAGGGCAGCCATGTGGCCATGGGAGAAGATATCATATAATAAGAACTCTACTTTGGGTTGAAGAACTCATTCCTTGATAGCTTTGATAGTAAGGTTTACCTGTGCTAGCTGCTCCATGACAGCTACAAGGTGGCGGACATGAGACTCTGTATTTAGGGAAAAGACCATTATATCTTCGATGTAGGCTATTGTTCAGGATCCCATAAGGTCTACCAAGACAGATTTAATGAAACTTTGAAAACAGTCAGTATCTTTCTTCACATTAAAAGGAATGACCCTAAACAAGTAGATGCCTTTCCTGGTGCAGAAAACAGTCAACCACTCTTGGACTTCTTATAATAAAAATTTAGCCAAGTGCGTTTAAAAAATTCATCTTGCTAAACACTCTAAGCCTTCAACACAGCGTGAGATCTGTTGCTCCAGAGGCAGCGGATGGAGTTCAATTACTGCAACGTTTTTCAGATTTGGCATAGTCAACTCTAGGCTATAAGAGGCATCAGATTTTCCACAAATAGAAGAAGAGAGCACAAAGGCAAAGATTTTTGAAGATTTGGCCTTTAATGAGCATGTCATTGACCCAAACGACCAAGGCAGCCTCCTCCCTCAGAGATAGGGGTATATGGGAGAGGGTATCTTGACGAGGCCAATGGTCAGCTTTAACTTGAAGTCAAACTTAGTGTGATCAGGAAGTGGGCGAGCCTTAGATATTTAGACATTTAACCATAGTCTTGGTACAGTCAGGCAGGATAAGTGAAGGAGAAGGGGTGTCAGTTGTCTAATAGAGGCCAGGCCAACCTTGGGAGAGAACCTATCTTATTGTTAGCGCCATGGCGCTTTCATCAAGATGTTTGATGGTAACCGTTACTCCTAGGAAACTTTGTGTTAATTTGGCGTTTGCAAGATTGGTGAGTGTGTCATAGCATCAATACCAGCTTACTCCCAGAATAACGGGGTACAAGAAGCTTTTAATGATAGATAAATTCACCACAAAGTGTCCATTTCATGAAATGAAGGGAACAGGGGATAATACTTGATAACTGTGGATGGCTTGAGATACTTACCCTAAACAAACTGTCTACCCTAAGGGCAAGACTAAAGTTTTTTCGAGTTCTTAGAAGATACAGTTTTGATAGCATTGGTTTCTATCAAGATAAGAGCTTGGAAGTTCCTTTCAGAGGGTTAGAAAGTAGCCATGAACAAGAAATATGCATATGAGATTTTTAAACTGAGGAGCTAAGGGAAGATAAGATAGATTTAAGCTCAACAGTGGGGAGTAGATGAGGATACCCCAGAAGATTCAAAAGGAGTATGACTTCACATTTCTGGTGAGTTGCTCACACGATTTGAAGGATGTGGGGTAACTTGAAGCTCTATGTTAAACAAGGTGGAAGGTCTTTATCTTAGGCAATTACGCCTGTAAGAACGGCCAGGCTTCTGGAGGGATCAGCCAAGGTCAAATTTTTTTCAAACATCTTTTCATGGATATATGTCCAGTTTCAGAATGAGGTTGGCCAAAGAGGGTGACTCCAGTAGTATAAGAAAGATTTGATCCCTCTGGCCAAAAGAGACTATAGGTTGGCAGGGGAGCCTAGATTCTAAAATGGAAACAGTGGGTCCAGAGCAAAAGTAAAAAGAATCTTCTGAATCAAACAAGATAGACTTACTAACCCCACTTACTCTTGAAGACAAAAAGCGAGGGGTACTCCATGGGCTTGCAATAAAGGCCAAGGGTGAGGAGACACCCACCTACAATAAGGTAATAGTCTCACCTTCCAGAAAGCTCACTGCCAGTTCTAAATAATAATTCAGCAACAAAGTGGGGGATATCCAATGACTAGGTTTTAGGTGTCTTTACAACCAAAATACTCAATGTGATAGCTCACAATAGTATCATAAATTTGATGGGAGTTGATGTCATGGCCTGATGACATGAATGAGGGTACCAACTGCAAAGATAAAGCCGGTTGTCAGGAGGCCAAAAATTTAAGTTAGCAAAATGTAAAAATTTACTCTGGTTGTTATTGGCAAGCAACCCAGTAAATTTTTTTACTGCACAGGTTTGGTTTCCTCGTGCACTTTGTCACATTGTATAGAATGAATTATTAATTGAAAATAGTATGGAGACTATTATCCGTTGTTGGGTATGAAATATATTTTGGCCCAACGCTTGGCCAGTATTCCCAATTAAATACTCATGAAGTTGTACTCGTAGGGATTTGTTCCCTTGCTCTTGTCCACCTGATCTTTGCTGAAATACCCCAGTGACAGTCTCTTTTGGCCCAACATACAAAGTTGGCAGCTTCCCTGATTGTGGTATCTTCTTCTATAGATCCCCGCTCATATTTTTACTCTTCTCTCTGAGAGTCTTCCAATTATTTCTTTTCTACAATAATATCCTTGAGACAGAACAACGCAATAGAAGGTGATAGTCTAGCTATATACCAAATGGATTATATTACTTTTCTTGTAAATAATTTATGTTTTTTATTATAGTATATCCTAGGGAGTATATATAGTGGGGAATTTAGCTGTCTAACCCTCGGTTGACACCTTTTCAATGAAATGACAGCCGTTGCCATTGAATTACCCATCCTTGTCTTGGCAGTGATGGTCTTCCCCATCCTGGCTAGGATTCTGTCATTGGACATCATCAAGACCTCAAATGGAAAGAGTTGGAAAACGTGTCCCTAACGTTTTCCTCTTGATCCAAGTGAACCAACCATATTTGGCTAGTGAACTACTTAGGTAATGGGGCTTATTACCCATTATGGCAAGTCACTCACCAACTGATTGATTCGCTAGTTGCAGGTGGCATCACTTAACTCATAACTTGCTATTCATTCTCAATCAGTCGGTGATGAAACCTGACTGATCCCAATTGGTACACCTGATAGTTAATCACTATAAGATGCCCCTATTTCATTAGCAACTACGCCCAATGAGATCTTAAGTATTTGTCCAGATCGATCCATGACAGATATGACCAGGCGAATATCTCAAAATCCCCCAAATGTAGTTACTCCAAAACTCAGGCCAACCGATTTTTGATTCACTTCACCTAAGGGAATTTTCCCTTAGCAATACCAGGTAATCTAGCAGGCTAGGAATATGGGCAAAAATCCCAACACATCCCCACTTTTGCCTAGATTTCCAGCAATAAAAGGACCAGAGCATGAGAATACCACTTCAGACACATGGTCAAATATTTCATGGGTTAAGCGGAGTGCACTCATCAATACTCAACGCTGCTCAGGATGACCTTTGGCATATGGCGTTCTTCCTCTTCCTCCTCGCTACTGCCTTCTCAGAGCACGGTCCCCACAGCCTGCTGTTGTGCTGGGCTGATCAATTTACTCATTATGATATTAGTCCCAGGATTTAAATTTTCCCCCATCAGGGTATATGACCTGCTGTCATATTCAGGATTCTTGGTCTGGCGTCCTTAATTTCCTGATTTTCTCCTCATCCTAGACATAAGCTCTTGCCATCAATGTTCATTTTACAGCTTAATTAAGAATAATTGTTTTAGTTCGCCTTTGTTATTTCATTTATAACCTCTTGGCTGTAAGTCATTTCTCCCTCAGAAAGCTTATTTCATTAATTTTATGAAATTAATTTCCCAAAATTGGAGCCTAATGGATTGTAGAGTGCATATTGTCAACTTCCATATAAGTCCAACATCCCCCTTCTCATCCAGCTCATATGTCAAATTCTGAGTTGTGATACCAGCAGCTTTTAAATAGTTTGTCTAATAAGGACCTCCGTCTCTTCCAGCAGATGAGTCGGGATGCTTGGCAGAACCTCTTTTATGGTCCTTCCAGGACTCATACGCCTAGTCTGGTGCAAGCGGCTATTCCTTCCAATGAATTACCAGTAAACGGTAACTAATCCCTCCAAAACCAGGCTGTCTATCATTTTGAACAACTCTCAGCTGATTCTTCCTCTTTCGTCAATTCCAGAGTTGGACTTCAAAACTCTCCTAGATTGGCTCCTTTTGCTGATGCTCCAAACATCTTCATAGATGCTCCTTAGATTATGCTGGTTGCTCTGGATTTCTCATTTCTTGCCGGGTCAGACCTGCTCCCTGAGTTCCTCTTCTGACTCAGTTAATATCAAAAACCCGCTGTTCTGGTCTCTAAGCTCTCAATCTGTAACAGTATTCACTTTGAGCTCCCTTACGCTGAACTCTGGGCCCAAGTTACCGAGGCTTTGACTCTAGCACTGAATCCCTCTGATCTTGATAACATCCTGGATCAGGATACCGCTGCTTATGCTCTTTGCTTTGCTGGCCAAGTTCTTTGAAGTTGGTTCACGAAGCTTCCAGCCTTTCCTGGGTTCCACGTTTATTCAGCTTTAACTTCTGAGATGCCCATAGTCGCCGCTTGCAAGATGCAATCCGCTCCCTGCATGACTATCTCTTCTCTGGCGCTTCCCATATGTATCTTCAGCTAATGGCGTTGATAGGGGTCATGATTTAGCAAACCCCATCAAGCATCCCTTCTTTGTTTCCAGCCCATATGTCTGGTGACCTTGATGAGGCCTGTCAGGCGCTCAGGACTAATCTGTCAACTCCAGTACCATATCAGAATTACTTGGGGTTATTTGTCAATCGCCTCTTCTTATACTGTTGCTTTCCTCCCCACTCTGGGGTTTTGTGATTGGCTTCACTCGACATCTGAATTTATCTTCCCCTAGTCGCTTTCTCTCAGGGCTCTGCATCCGATCAAAGAACGTGGTTTCATGTAGATCTCGCCCCTGCAAGTGTCCAATCACATATTAATTTCGATGGGCTGTTCCTTCCTACTGCGATCCAACCTCCCTCCCCCAAGAGGTGACATAGGCGTAATCATCCCCATACTGAGGACAATTAATAAAAATAAAAATTATAAAACTTATTTTGTTTTTTTCTCTGTGCGGTTATAATCTCTTTTTTTAATAACTTTTATCAATCTTTTATTTTTATTCTTCTTTTTTTCCCTATGGGAATTGACCTTGTTTCAGTTCAGCGGTCCATCTTTTTTATTTTTTCACCTAAAATGGGTCCTGGGTACTCAAACCTACCAGTTTTCTATGGTTCAGAGGTCCTTTTATTGGACTTAACCATCTAGATTGGTTCAGAGGTCCTTTTTTTGGACTTGACCTAATCATCAGGACATGACCAACTAAATGGTTCATCAGTCCTTTGGGAACACTTTTATTGTTTTCATTGATGCACCGCTAAAAATACTTAGCAAGGACTCAATTCACAACTCTTCCATCCAAGAGAACCTTGATGGAGTAGGCATCAGTTTCCATCTTGGCAATCACTTTGAATGGACCTGACCACAATGCGTCTAGTTTGTTTTTTCGGTTAAAACTATGCATATTGCAATAGGCAACTCTTTCTTAAAGAAGTGGCACTTCCTTGGCTTGATCTTCAGGTTAGCCACGGACAGTCGCTTCAATACTTCTTCTAAGGTGTAGGTGATCAGTAAAAGTCCTACTGAACACATTTATATCGTCCAGATATACCAGGACACATGACAACTTCAAGTTGCTTAATATCACATCCATGGCCTTCTGAAACGTTGCAGGTGCATTGCATAGAACCTGGGGCATCCTTTTTGGTTGATAAAGCCCCTGCGCAATAGTAATCGCACATTTTTCCTAGTCTTCCTTTAACTAGTCTTTCTGCCAATATCCCAAGATCAGATCCATTGCGGAGAAATACTTTGCTTCTCCTAAATAATCCATTGCATCATCAAGTGGTAGGGGATATGAATCCTTCTTCATAATTTTATTCAGCCTTTAGTAGTCAATCACCACCCAGTTGGATCTATCCTTCTTCTTCACAATCAGAATTGGACTCACCCAGGGACTTGATGACAGAATTAGAAGCCCATGATTGACTAGTTTGCTGATTTCATCCTTTACTACCGCTTTGGCAGCTTTTGATCATCGGATCAGTCTCATCCTGATTGGCAAATTTTCCCCAGTGTTGACCTTGTGGATCACATCTCTCATGCGCATCCCAAATCATAGTCATCCTGAGTGAACACTTCCCAATACTTTTCGAATAGTTTGAGCATCTCCTCTTGCTGGCCTTCCAACAGATCATCGAGCTGCTCCCAATCAACTGATAGGTTGATATTTTTAGTTACCTCGGCCAGTAATCCCATTTCATTGAGAGACCCAAAACTGTGGAATCTTCTCAATTTGGCCATCAGGATCAGATGAACAAATGTGATGATCTGATTCCTCTTGATCTTCATCATGTTTTCACTCAAATTTGCGAGGAGAACTCGAATTTCTCCACGGCCCAGCATTATAACCCCAGGAGCCACCCATGGCTCCACTCTGACTTCTTCTAGGGGCTTCCGACCTCCTTATATAACAGCTCAGGAATCTCTAATGTCAACCCTGTGTCGACTATCATCTGTGATCTAGCCAGTATGGTCCTCTCAATCTTTATCCTTGGTGGAATTCTCCAGTTCTCTAGGATTTCCGCCAGAATTTCACATCACTTTCTACCAACTAATTGGTATTGAATTGGGACAATGTCATCATTGTATATTAAATTGATGAAGTTGTTTCTTCGATTTAGTGGAGCTTCACCATCTTTCTGTTATACTAATGGTAATGTCTGATCCAAGATAGTCAATGTATTATCCTCAAAGTGACATTTAACTCTGTATTTAAGTAGGAACTCCATTCCTATCAGAATGTTATAGTTTTGGTTTGCCAAAACAATTGCTGGCGCAGATACCACCAATGGCCTGAATTGTAGTGGCAGCATACTATATGCTCCACAGGAAACGGTGGTGTTTGGCCCAGATGTCCCATATACTTTCTTGTGGTCCAAATTTGGCGATATCTTCATCCTCTTTACCAGCTTGGTCAAGGCAATATTGATGGGCGCTCCACTGTTGACAATCGCCCTCACTCTCACTCAATTCTCTTGTATGTCTATATGCATACACTTGGAGTATTGTAATATAGTATTTGCTGAGTGAATGGCGGCGTTATTAGCAGAATCTAGGGTGTGAATAATATTTGTGCTAATAAATCAGGAAATGATTCTTTTATTGCACTGAAGGGGATAGACAGATTAGCCTCATCTAAACGGATGTCAGTTAATTCTTCTGGATTCTTGGCAGTTAAAATCTTGTCCGCCAGTTGTTGGGCATATGGCCAGGCAACTTCCTTGATTATCTTGGGGTCGATTCTCTTTGCCACAGCTCTGGTCACGGCATTCACATCTATATTGACTACTTGATACAGCTGATCTTGATCGTCGTCTACAAACAGATCAAAGATATCAATTTTTCATATATAATGTCAGGAGGAACAGGTTTCTTTGCAGCTCTAGACTGTTCCCCATCTAGGCCACAGTCCCTTTTCCCAAATCCTTGGTGGCTGCTGATTCTTTGGCCTGGACCACGTTGATCTGATCCTTCAGCTTTTTACAGTGAATGGCAAAATGTCCTTCCCACCAGACTGATAGCAGACCTTTTCCTTCTTGTTTAACCGTCTGAATTTTTCAGGCTTATTTCCCAGCACAGTTCAATTGGTCGCCTCTTTAGCTCCTTCATTTTCCTTTGTGGGATTTGGATTTTGTACCAATTTGTTTTGAAGCTTCTATTTGGAGCATCAAATGTCGCTCCCAACATCTTCAAGTTATCTACCATTTGCAAGGTAGTTCTTTTCCATCATGAATACAGAAGACATCATGTGATGCAAATTGCAATAGGGCTGAAGGGCCGCTTTCAAGGCGATTATAGCATCAAAGTCATCCAATACTTTCACTCTGGCCAGGATCTGCGACTCAAAGGTAAAACCAATCTTTGAAGCTAGCAAGAGACTCATCTTTATGGAACTGGATTCCCATAAATTTTTGCTTGCGTTTTATCATTCACGTTGGACTCCTGAACTCCTTCATGATGGACGCCTATGCCTCAGTATACAACCAGCTGGCCCCTCCAGTGAGGTAGCACTAAGTTTTGACAGTCGGTGTATAGGCAATTCATGACTGTCAACACCTTTTGATGATCCCTGTAGCCATTCATGGTCATGTTGAACAGTCAGAAAAACGCTGGGGCATTATCCTGATGGAAAGTTGGCAATTTTGGCGTTGCTCTAAATTCCTCCGAGCTATTTCTGGTCAATTTTCTTGGTTCAGCCACTCAGTTGAATTGTGGAGTGACTTTGGGCATCATCTCCAAAATGGCAGCAAAAGCGGGTGGCATGTTCCTTGGGGTATTCATTTTCCCAAGTATCATGTGAGGACTTCTTTCATTGGCATCGCTTGCTATATCAGGCTCACAAGCACATCTGTGAGCTTTAAGTTCCTCCACTTGTTTGATTAATCTTTTGATATCCACACCAAAATTTCTTAAGCTAATGTGATCCGCTTCTAACTCCATTTTCAGGTATAAGACCTCCCAAATGAGGTCCCCTTATTTCTTCTTCAATGAGTTTACTTTGACGAGTAACTCATTCCCAAAGCTTGCTACATTCTCTATTCCTACCTCCATCTTGGCGACTCTTCTTCCAAGGCTGTGAACTCCTGATGGTCCACTGGGTTTAAGGCATTCTGGTTTACTGTGGCTAACTCAGTTCACAGTTTGCGCAGCTCTTCTTTGTACAACATTCTTATAGATTCCTCACTCAACTACTCATGTAGCGAGCACCAACTTGTAAAAATTTACTGGTGGTTGTTATTGGCAAGCAACCCAGTAACCTTTTTACTGCACAGGTTCAGTTTCCTCATGCACTTCGTCGCGTTTTATAGAATGAATTATTAATTGGTAAAAGTATGGAGACTATTATCTATAGTTGATTATGAATTATATTTTGGACCAACGCTCAGCCAGTATACCCAATTAAATACTCGTGAAGTTGTACTCAAAAGGATTCATTCCCTTGCTCTTGTCCACCTGATCTTCACTGAGATACCCCGGTGATAGTCTTTTTTGGCCCAACACACAGTTGGCAGCTATCCCTGATTGTGGCTCCTTATTCTCTAGATCCCCACTCGGATCTTTACTCTTCTCTCTGAGAATCTTCCAATTATTGCCTTCTGCAATAATATCCTCAAGACAAAACAAAGCAATAGAAGGTGATAGTCTAACTAGATACCAAATGGAAAATATTACTTTTCTTGTAAATAATTTATGTTTTTTATTATATTAAATCCTAGGGAGTATATAGTGGGGAATTTGGCTGTCTACCCTCGGTTGACACCTCTTCAATGAAATGACAGCCGTTGCCATTAAATCACTCATCCTTGTCTTGGCAGTGATGGTCTTCCCCATCCTGGCTAGGATTCTTTCATTGGACATCCTCAAGACCTCAAACAGAAATAGTCAGAAAACGTGTCCCTAGTGTTTTCCTCTTGATCCAAGCAAACCAACCTTATTAGGCCAGTAAACTGCTTAGGTATGGGTCTTATTACCCATTATAGCAGGTCACTCACCAACCAATTTATTTGCTAGTTGCAGGTGGCATCACTCGACTCATAACTTGCTATTCATTCCCAATCAGTCATTGATGAAACCTGACCAATCCCAATTGGTAACCTGATAGTTAATCACTATCAGATGACCCTATTTCTTTGGCAACTCCACCCAATGAGAACTTAAGTATTCATCCAGATCGATCCATGACAGATATGACCAGGCGAATATTTCAAAATCCCCTGAATGTGGTTACTTCAAAACTCAGGCCAACTGATTTCCGATTCACTTGCCTTAGGGAATTTTCCCTTAGCAATACCATGTAATCTAGCAGGGTGGGAATATGGGCAAAAATCCCAACACAGGCCTTCCTGGCCTTTGAGTTTTAAAGGCCCAATGTGCTCCTAGTGCAGGCAACTATTGCTGTATGAAGGCCTGGGGTACTTCCCCCCACCACACTAGGGCTGCGCAAATGTAAGCATCACTTAATAATATGGCCCAACTTCAATTTGGAGTAGCTCATGCTACCCCTTAAACTGACATAGCCCGCCATGTTTAAGTACTTGGAAGCTCGTCTGCACCAGCCAGGACAGGCGATATGCCTCTCATCACTCTTGTTGGTGGCAAGACCTGATGATCCCCAGAATTAAGGCCCCTGAAGGGGAGAAGCTGAAGCCTTTTCCTTTTTCACATGCTTTTTTAGTGGAGTTATGCTCTCCAGCCCCTTTTTGTCCAGGAAGCCTTGGAGCCCTTTTAGATCTGCTATCACTTTCTTGGATGATCCATTTTATCACCAGCCAGCTTATGCAAACTGAACAGGCAGCTAGCCAAGCTTCAGGATAACTCAGCAAATTGTGTCATTTATTGTAGGCAGGTGCACCAAAGCGCAGCCAACCAGAATTTCCCCATCCTTGTCTTGGGTCCACACCTGTGCAACCCAGCTCGTGGAGAGGCCATTTGACAGGCACCTTGCCCAACTTGTACCCCCCCTTCCAGCCCATATTCTCCCCTCACGGAGTGGTAGACACCTCAAGAATAGGTCATAACAGTCATCACTACCATCCCACACTTCTTTCAGGCCACTTAAGGGCCTGACCAAAGTGCCTCTCTGGGTTGTGGTGTTAGTTACTCACCCATGTTTCCAAGGCTTTCCCAAGTTGTGCCACACGAAGGCCCAAGCATACCCTAACTAAATCAGATCACTTCCTGAGCTTAAACATATTCTGGACTAGCGCTGGGTTCAGGCCAGAGATGCCCAGGTTGATCCAGGGGATGTGCGTGATACTCAGCCCTGTGTTATGGCAAGGGCGTTAAAGCACACTAGCTATATTCTTAATGGCAGTGGGTCAGTTCAGTTGCTTGGCAAATGGGGTGTTGTGATTCTGATATTACTGGACGATCAGCCCTAAGTCATTATGGCGGATTGGATAGGATCCGCTGAGTTTAATATGATTAATGATTATTTGAGCGCCTCGAGGTGAGGCAATATTGGGTTGTTAAAAATCGCTTTAAATTAGACGATCATGAAATTAACAAATAAAGAGTTGCTAGAACCAAAGAGATATGGCGAATTAAATTACTAAGCCATGAAAGCGGTATCATCCAAAGTTGCTACAATATAGGCGAGACAATATGATTAAGGAGGTTGGTTGTTAATAGTATAGTGTGAGAGGAACAGCTAAGATCCGCTGTAGTTATTATATTAATTAAAAAGATTATAGTGTGAGCAAGTGCTCCATATTTATTAAATAATTTTCTTTCTGTTGTCTAAAGGGCAGCGATCCTCATATCATAAATCCTATTGCTCAGTGGGTCAATCCCTGTGCAAAATTGTGTACGGTGTATCTTAACAATAGCGAAAATTTATAAAAGTGGTGCTCACTACAGGGGGCGCATTGATCAATCACAAAAACTAATAAAAAGTTCCTCAGTTGCTGGCCATGTCATATCCAGCTTGCTTTGGCAAGGAATCATCCCGAGACACTTCAACCATTGAATATGCAGAACTCAACCTTACCTGGACGCTGTGCTTAAATGGAAAAAGGAGTTTCTTCAAGAGTATTGTATTGATAAACTGCCTCCATTTGATCGCAATGGGAACATCCATGGATTCTCCAAATGATTTGAGTTTGCAGTAGAAGGAGCTTCAGATTGGTGAAAAGTCAAATTATTAATATCCACCCTGGATGTCGGAAGTGCTGACCAAATTAATTGCTATCTTCCCAACAGTTTCATTACTTTTCAAAAAGTGAAGGATACTGTGCTGTGGTTGTTTGGAGGTACTACAAAAATGGTGCAACAATAGGCTGAGTTTCTAACCATTGGGTTTTAACAGAATGAGACCCTCACTGTGTTTGCTGATCAATTTTCAGCAGAAGCCCATGTGTTGATTGGGGCCAGGACTTTATCTGAATGTTATACAAGCATAGCGTTGACCTCCGCTCTGAAACCATACCATGAGCATTTTAATGCCATGGCTCCATATTTAAAGGTTGATGTACCCTTGCTTAAACGTGTTCAAATTCTAAGCCGTCTATATGCTACCTTTCCTCCACCCAATATAGAGCGGAAACCCATCACCTCCGCTGATAGCCTTTTTTATCTGGAGGAATTATCCCTCCCTGTTCAGCGTCAGGTCGGCATCCCCTGGCCTTATCATTGATACAAGCCTTGATTCCAAATCAATTGCCAACAGCAGTTCACCTATCAGGAGGGGCCTGGTTATGCTATTCGATTCCAGCCCCCTTTGGGGTAGCCCCTTTTACAACAATCAAGGAATCAGGTCTTATGGGGTCAATTGCTTTTTGTGTGGTCGCTCTGGGCACCTGGATAGAAGTTGTCGCAATTTCAGGTCCAGTACCTACCACAGGAGAAGTACTATCAGGGAAAAGTCAGATTGGAGTAGAGATGGGACTCTCTACCTCCGCTATTCTGACCCAAAACTTTTTACTGGAACCTATTCCTGTACATTCAGTGGAAGTTCCTCAGTATGATGACACCTTCTTATATCAGCAACCAGTTGGAAGGGTGAATGTTCTGACACAAACGCAATTCATGGACATGGTGGAAGCAGAATCTCAGGAACAACCAAAGCCTTATGCTTGTCAAATTTTTGATCACCTTTCTACAGATGAACCAGATCTATTAGCTGATGCTCTTCTCTTGAAAGGAGTAAACATAGCCCTCCCTGTGGATGCTATTGTTAAAGAATACCCTAAAGTTGGGGAGGGTATTATGAGCTTCCTTGGCAAAAGGGATCCGTAGAATGACCATGTCTTAAAACAATCAGATGCATCTTACTCTGAGTGTACTTACTGTGACACTGTCATAGTAAAAACTCGAGTTTGTGCGATAACTGCTACAGGTGCAACAATCAACATAGTATCCACAAATTTGGTGTCAAAGTTGGCATTAAAGCCTGACATGGAGCATCATATGATGTATGGAACTGCAGATGCAGAAAGCACAGTCTCTGAATGAGCGTACAGCTCGCTACACTTGCGGTTTGGGTCAATTATCATTGTAGCCCCAGCTATAGTGTTATCAAACAATAACTATGACCTGTTAATTGGAACCACTTTTATGCGCCACTTTGGGCTGTTGTTGATATGACAGCGGAGACATTTTAAATTATGGGGCAGCGGATCCCAATCTACTTCACTTCCAGCGGAATGCCAAAGGATTCAGTACACATGAGTCACATTAATCTTGCATATAGTGATGGAGTGGAGTCAGTTTGCTATCATCGACTAAAGAGCAAGACCTGGGCCCTTCCACATCAAATTTATGAATATCAAGGGCTACCTCTTAGAGCCGCTGGCCCTATATTTATTCCCTCTGGACACCAAGCAATCATAAGCACTGAGTTAGAGGTGGAAGTGTCTGCTAGGCTATATGGGGAGGTTATTGGGCCTTATTAACAATCATGGCTTGAGTCTGACGTGGCCTCTGGCATTATTCTCCCAGGGCATGGGGAGGAAAAGGTCTTGGTAATGAATCTTCATGATAAACCAATGCAAATCCACTGATGCCAAGTAGTTGCATTCCTATATCCATTCCAGTTGAGGAGGTCCTCAGGATTCATGAGTTTGGTTCATTGGATGACTTTGGTCTGCCCATTGAAACACAGGCTGGCGTAATGGCAGTTGTACCGCGTGAAAATTTAATGGGGTTAACCAAAGATCAGAAAGATTGCGTGGAAGCTCTATTTCAAAAATACAAAGAGATCTTTGCTGTCAATGATCATGATTTAGGGTGTTCCTGAGGAGTGACCCATTGAGTGGACACTGGGGATCATCCCCCCATCAGATCTCAGCCAATCTGCCGATCTAGAGCAGCAGAAGAAGTTGTTATAGCAGAAATTGATAAACTGTTGGAGCAAGGAATTCTTGAACCATCGAAGAGCCCATGGGCTTCCCCTGTCCTAATTGTCAAAAATAAGGATTTTACTAACTGGGTAGTAATAGATTACCGCAAGCTCAACAGCATTACAAAAAAGGACTTATATCCTTTGCCATGTATTGATGATGTGTTGGACTGGTTGGGGGGAGCTCATTACTTCTCCGCAATGGATTTAATATCTGGCTATTGGCAGATTGAGTTACCTGTGGTGGAACAAGAAAAATGCGCCATTATTACATCAATAGGGTTTTTCAACTGACCTGTATGCAACAAGGGCTGTGTAATGCCCCAGCTAATTTCCAACGGGCAATGGACACTATCCTTGGCAACTTGAAGCTGTCATGCGTTCTTGTATACCTTGATGATATAAACGTTTTCTCCCACACGTTTTCTTAGCACCTTAACCATTTAAAAGAAATTCCGCCGGTTAGCTGAGGCCAACATCAAAATAAAACCTCAGAAATGCCACTTTATAAGGATCAGCTTGAGTACCTCAGTTTAGTGGTTGATGCAACAGGGCTGAGGCCCCAACAAGCTAAGGTGGAGGCCATTAGGAAGATGACTATACCAAGCAGTAAGCGAGATATCCAAGTGTTTTTAGGGGATGGTTGGCTACTATCACCAATTCTTACCAAGCTTTAGTTGTATTGAAGGTCCGCTGTTTGAGTTATTAATAAAGGACGCCACATTTGTATGGATGGAACACTGTGAACGCTCATTTGATAATATTCAAACAGCATTGATTAATGCGCTAGTGCTACACTACCCAAATTTCGAAAAGGAATTTATTGTACAGATGGACGCATCTCTTTCCGCTGTGGGGGCAGTTCTGTCCCAAAAAGATGATGAAGGGGAGGAGCACCCCATGGTGAACTGCGGAAGGAGCCTGAATAGCCATGAACATAATTATACTGTGACAAGCGGGAGTGCTTAGCAGTGATTTATGCATACAAGCAATTTAGAGTATATTCTCATGGTGTAAAGTTTAAAGTCATAACGGATTTGCCTCATTATGCTGGTTGCAGAACCTTAAGGAGCCAGAGGGTCATCTAGCTTGATGGGCCCTTAAACTACAGGATCTAATACGAGATCCTTCACCAACTAGGAGCAAAACACCAGAATGCTGATTGCTTGTCGAGGCTACCAACCATTGCAGTTACAGCGGATCTGAGCAATATTATGTATGAAAAAATGCTCAGCGGAAAGTACAATGATGATCTGCCACAAGTCATCAAGGCGTTGAATGAAATGCGAGATAACACTTTCCAGCAGAATGGTGAGTTGTACAAGTAGATCAGCAACTCCACAGTAAACTTTCCATGACCCTCAACGCGGCCTAACATTATCATGAGTGCGCATAAGGCAGTTGGCATGGTGGCATTTGCAAGACGATGGAATTATTGTGACCTCAGTATCACTGGGAAAGCATTAAATTTGATGTTCTTGATACTATCTCCTCCTGTCACCAATGCCAAGTGGAAAAGCCGTTCCACCAGAAGACCTCATACTAGTTTGTGAAGCCACACTTTGCTTGGCATATGTTTTCCCTTGATGTCGTTGGTCCTCTGCCAACAGGAGCTAACCAGTCTAAGTATATCCTGTTGGCAATATACTACTTAACCAGGTGGGTTGAGGAGTGGGCCATTAAGGACCTGTGGGCAGCAAATTTGGCTAAGTTTGTAATGGAGTGCATCATTCAGCATCACGGCTGTCCACAGTTTATCCTTACTGACAACGATACTAATTTTACCTAGCACATACTTCCCAAGCTCAACGAAATGATGGCCATCCGCGGGGTCTATCAACCCCATATCACCCTGAGTCCAAAGGAATGGTTGAACGGGTCAATGAAACCCTGGTGAACATACTATGGAAGTTGGGTACTGATAGTCCCTCCTATTGGAGTACCCTCCTTTCTACCATGGTGTTCGCCTACAACATTAGCTACCATTCTGCTACAGGGAAAAGACCATTCCAATTGCTTTTTGGATGGCACCCTGCTTTGCCTGCGCTCCTATATTCCTGTGTAGAGGACACCAGCAGAATGGATCTGCAATGCTATTGACCTTCCTAACAAATATGCTGATTAGCTTTATAAAATGAAGCGTAATCATTCAGCTTAGTCAAGAAAATCAAAAACCAGGATGTTGATCAGACATGGAAAAGTGGCCTTTCACAATTCAAAGATGGAGACATGTTTCTATTCCACGATCAACATGGGTTTTGGTGGAAACACAAGTTGGCCAGTATTTGGATTGGTCCATTCAAAGTTATTGAGAAGACAGCTATGGATGCATATTGTCATGGTTGGATGACTTAATAGTGGGAATCAACGCCAAGGATAAGGCTGGGTGACAGGAGGCCCAGAAGGTGAAACTTCAGGTTCTTCCTGACCTGAAACACACATTAGACCAACGCTGGGTGCAAGCAAACTATGCCCAGGTTGGTACTATTGGGGTGCAAAACGCCCATCCCCTTGTCTCAGCCCAGGCACTTAAATGAACAATCTATGCAACAAACAAAGACGGTTCAATTTGGTTAATTGGAGAATGAGGGTTCGAATCCCATTCAAGTTATGAAATCATGCGCTTGGGTAGAATACAGCTTCAATTGATCACTTATTTAAAGGCACTTTTCGGTGTAATTTATCAAATCAGACGGGAGCATTTGTCTATATGAGCATCAAAGCTTGGGCACACTTCTGCAGACCCATAATTTCCCTGACTCAGTTTAAATATGTTTTTTGTGACAAACATTCCTTGTTGTGTAATTTTTCACAAAAAAACTTACCCATTTTTTACGTTTTCTTATGGTTCCTTGGGCGAACTTGGGTGCAGACCTCTTTGAGGAGAACTCCACCTATGTTGGCCACTACATACTTTCCCAATTTACAAAAGTTTTGGGTGCTCCCTTGGGCCACTCCAGTCACCTACAGATTGTGGCGCCCAAACCTCCTGGCACCGATTTACACTTGATTATGGACTCCCCTTTGGGGTCCACTCAAGCTGTGTTGTTTCTAGCTTACCTGTTACTGTATATCACGCTCTACACCCTTGCCTTGGGTCCCTTTTGTACAGGCAATGTTCAAGGTGCCTTATTTCCCATTCTCCTAATGGCTAGTTCCCTATCAGTGTGGGTTTTCATCCCACACCACCTCACTTGGAACGAGAGTTAAAGACACTCTCTTGACTTTAGCCGACCAAGCTTTTTATTCTACATGCATGAGAATTATCCATGTGGGTTTTAATTATTCATAAACTGGGTGCACTGGCCCATTTGTCACTGCCATGATGGTGCTCATCACAGTTTTCTCGTTTTGTTTTGGTGCATCTCAGCGTTATTCTTGCAACTACCAATTGGGAAGTGCCCACCCTTTCCGCTTATACCTGTGGTCTCAGACCTTTCATGATTCTGTTGTAGTGATTCCCCACCTTTCTCCTGAGATCTACTCAGAAACTCAACAGGCCTTGGCTACACTTGAGCCAAAACCTTCCTTAGTAAATGAATACTTATCTGGTTCCCGTCCTCTTTTACATGGAGTAGATTTGTTGTATTTACTGTCTTCAGAAGCGGCCAACTGTGTTTTTGCCATATTCCGTGCACATCCGCGCTTGTTGAGATCCATGGAGGGCTCAGAGCGTGTTTTGGTGCAACGTCATCCTGATGAAGCATCCATCCAATCCTTCTACAAGTTCTTTTTGTTGCGACAAGTGGGTCAGCTGGTGAAATTATATTTGAATGAATTTTGTGAAAAAGCCCAGGCCTTACCTTTTCCAGACATCATGAAAACATCGTTTCTCCATTTTTCCTTGGACCTCTCCATGCAAAATTCCCCAATTTGGCTGTCGCCCCCTTCCAACTTTATTCTTCTGATTGAAGCCCTTTGGGGTAATTTCTCCGCTCCAACCCTGTTGGGGCCACATAATACGGCCGTCATAATTGCACCTGGGTCAGCCCCTATAAATATGGGAACTAAAAAGTCACGCACATCTCTCACAACAATGGAATCTTATCCTTCTAAACCTTTGAATTTTGCGGAATTCAAAGCCAAGTGGAGTTCTAGCCCAAAGTCTAAAATAAACGTGTCAGCTGATTCCGCCATGATGATGTCACCTGTGGTCGCCCCTATAAATACCGCGTCCTCAACTAGTAATATTTCCTTGAATCATGAGGTGCTTCCCACTGGTTTCCTCCCCATCTCGGCAGAAATCAAGGGTTTAGGAGGTTCCAGACCCAAATTTAACCAAAAATGGGACCCTGTTAACATTATTCTTCCCACTACATTTCTGGGGTGCATGCTGACACATCAGTTCTGGGCTTGGGGGTGATGGACCTGGATATTGATGCACTCTAAACCATCAGAGTAGGTGTGGGTCCACTGGAGCCTGAAAACGCGTTATATAATGCGAGAAATTTATCACAAAACAAGCCGTTTATAAGCTCATATGTCCAGGATGAGGAACCTATTCAAGTATATCAGATTACCCCTGATAACCCTCCTTTGACTTCTACCATGATCTGGGGCACTCATTAAGTGGAAAATGAACTTCATTTTATATAATAATGTATATGCCTGCAGAAGGTGGGGTGGGATATGTGGCCTCAGTAGTAAGAGTGGCCCACTATCCCTCCCCCTTCTATGATTCCAAAACATACCCTGAAGGATTGTTCAATCCAGAGGAAAAATTTTCAGGTGAGATAGTGGCGTTTTCTGCTTTAAATAAATCCCATTATGGATACTTCTTATTGACTGCATTTTACATCCCCTTTTGGGAAGTTCAGCAAAAATATTTTAGTGGATAACAGTGCCTCAAATAATTTTATTGACCAAGACCTTGCTGACTACCTTGAGTTGAGTTACTCACCAGGTGGTATGGTTAGAGGCGGGGCTTCTCAAGGTATCCTCACACTGAATGTCATGGGGTTAGTTGACTTCCAGGTGAGCTTATATCTTCTGTCTGACCATTTTCAAGCTATCAGAAACCTCTTGTTCCCTATTATTTTGGGTGTAGAGTGGTGGAGAAAGTTTGACGTAAGGACTAATTTGAAAGTAAACACTCTATCCTTGTCTTTGATAAACGGTCACCAGTTATTTGTTCCTTAGGTGGAGGATAAAACCCAGGGAAAATTACCCCATTGGCCCAATGTTCACACCCCTTATCTTGCCCCTTTGCTTAAGTCCTCCGTGGAACTTTCCTTACCTTCCTGTTTGGAGGGGTTGAAATCTTCTTTTGATGCAGCTTCAGCTAATACACTACCAGATCACTCTGAGTTCGATTGTGATTTTAAGCTCACTGTGGATCAGGTGCATATATCTTCCCCCATTTACCCATTGACTGTCCGGGAGGAAGAGGCTTTATATGTGTGGGTGAAGGAGCAGTTGGCCAAAGGTGCCATCTTTCAGCATATCTCCCCTGTATGCTCCCCTCTTCTCTTTGTAATAAGGCTTATGAAAATTTACGCCCTTGTTTCAATTATGGCGATTTAAACAATGTGACTGTACCTGACCTTCAACCCTCCCTTTAGATTCCCAGATTTCGCGTTATGTAGAAAAGGCAAAAGTCTTCTCCAATTTGAATTGCCTCAATGCGTTCAATCAAATCTGGATAAAGAAGGGCCTGGAGTGGCTAACCGCATTCCACACCAGAAAAGGAATTTTCCAATTTTGGGTCATGCCCTTTGGGTTTAATAATGCCCCTGCGACCTTTCAATGCCGCATTGATGCTGCGTTGGGGACTTGTTGGGGGTATACGCGGTTGCCTACACGGATGATATCCTATTGTTTTCCCCTGATCAGGAGTCCCATTAAGTACACCTTTAACAAGTGGTGGAGATGTTGAGGGCCGCTCACCTTACGCTCAAGATCATAAATGTGAATTCTTCAAGTCCCAGGTCACTTTTATGGGCAACGTCGTGTTTGACCAAGGCCATATGATAACTCCAGACAAGGAGAAGGTTATTCGTGAGTGGCCCACCCCCACCTCAGCCAAGGAATTGAGGAGCTTAGTGGGGGACGTGTACATTCCTCAATAAGTTAACGCCCAATCTCTCTGAGGTGGCAGCACCCTTATATGAGGCTAGCGGTGCCAAGGTGCTTCTGTGGTCCCCGTTTTGGAGGATGATTTACAAGCGGTGAAGTGCACCCTGTTATCCACATCCATCCTTAACTATGTCGACCCTGCAAAGGAGTTCATTGTGTCTTCTGATGCTTCCAACTTTGCCATTTTGGCTGCCTTGTTACAGGTGGGCAAAGATGGTACTGAGCATCCGGCGGGATATTTTTCTAGGAAAATGTCTCTGCATGAGTTAAAGTACGCCGTTTATGACAAGGAGTCATTATCAGTGGTGGAGGCACTGACTTATTGGCGTTACCACTTACATGGCTCCTCCCAACCATTTCGTGTATGCACAGATCACTGGGTCTTGTTGTACTACCGCGCTCCTCATGTCCTAACTCCACGGCAGACCCATAGGCATGAGACCCTTGCCCAATTTGCATTCTCCTATGAGTTCACCAAGGGCAAGGAGAATGGTTTGGCGGATGCTTTAAGCCGCAACTCTGCTTTGGCTCCCAATTTAAAGGAGGTAGAAATTCATAACACCCAGTTGATAATTCCTCTGAGTAAGATTCTTCCTCAACTTCCTGATTCCATGGTAAGCACTCCAGCTCTCGCACCTTTGGAAAATGCAGCTGAATATAGTATGTTCAGAAAGGTAGTTCTTTTTCAGTTGTTATCAGCAAAACATACTGTTGTTCTCACTAAGAGCGCTCAAAATAAGGAGAGCTTATCCAGGGGTTATCATGTAAAGGATGAGATGGTGTGGTTTCAGGGGCGCCTATGGGGTCCTGCTGGACCACTGCACCTGGAAATCATCCAGTACCATCATGACGGAATCACCATTGGTCTTCATGGGAAAGCAAAGGCCTTTGAGTTGATACGACGCACTTACAATTGGAAGGGCTTGCCTGCTCAGGTGGGATGGTATTTTAAAGAGAGCCTGATATGAAAATAAATGAAACCCAATCGACAACCTTTAGCATTGTTGTTGGTACCAGTCCAAAAGGCTGAAGAGTTCTGGACTTCCCTATCTGAGGATTTCATTGTAGAATTACCCGTTTCTGATGGTTATGATGCCATCTTGGTGGTGGTGTACTGCTCTATGAAGTTCGCCCAATTTATTCCTTTCAGAACGACCATAACCGCTTCTTAAATGGCCAGGCTCTTCATCACACATGTATTTGTGCTTCTTGGGGCTCCTCAAGAAATCATTAGTGACTGGGGACCCCAGTTCACCTCCGCCTTTTGGAAAGAGTTGTGTAAAACTCTTCAAATTCTCCCCTTCCATTCAACTGCCTATCACCTCCAATCATATGGGCAGACCAAACGAGTGAACCAGTGCTTGGAACAATTTCTGCGTTGTACACCGCCGCAGATCATTCAGATTAGATTCCTCACCTTCTCATGGCCCAATTTAGCTACAACAACACTTTGCACTCGTCAATCAGTTGTTCACCCTTTTTCACCAACTATGGCTTTAACCCTGCCTTTAACATGGAGCCCTGCTGTGATTCCAAAGTGGAAGCGGTGGTGGACTTTGCTAAGACCATCAAGAAGGTCCACCAGGGGGTTTCCACAAGTTTGGAGGCGGCTATGCTAGTTTATAAGGAGAACGCTGATGGTAAGCGCTGAGTGGGTCCAGCATACAAGGAAGGTAATCTCGTGATGCTTAATGTTTGTAATATCCCTATCAAGCAGCCATGCAAAAAACTGGGTCCAAAGAGGATTGAGCCTACCATATTGTTAGAAAGGTGGGTCATGCCTCAGACCAGTTGGATCTTCCCTCCGCGTTCCAGATCTTCTCCATCTTTCATGAGAGCAAATTGACGTTGTTTGAGGGCCCCCCACCTGCAACTCCCAAGGCTTATCTTGTGGATGGGGCGCCAGATTGGAAAGTGGAGGAAATAGTAGCCTCCTGCCATGTTAAGCGACATCTCGAGTACCTAGTATCCTGGAAGGGGTTTGACATGGCTGGAAACAGTTGGGTGCCAGAATGTGACTGTTCATGCCCAAGACCTGATTGAATCATTCAATAATCATTTCCCTGAGGCTTCAGGATTAAAGCCCAACCCAGCCGTTGCTGCTATGAAGTTGTCACCCGCACATAAGAACTTCTCCTTAGCAAACGCCCCTGAAGGGGGGGTGGAGCCCAAGAGGGAGGAGAGAGTAATGTCATGGTTGGATGACTTAATAGTGGGAACCAACGCCAAGGATAAGGCTGGGTGACAGGAGGCCCAGAAGGTGAAACTTCAGATTCTTCCTGGCCTGAAACACACATTAGACCAACGCTGGGTGCAAGAAAGCTATGCCCAGGCTGGTACTAATGGGTGCAAAACGCACATCCCCTTGTCTCAGCCAAGGCACTGAAATGAACAATCTATGCAACAAACAAAGACGGTTCAATTTGGTTAATTGGAAAATGAAAGTTCAAATCCCATTTGAGTTACAAAATCTTGTGCTCGGGTAGAATACAGCTTCAATTGATCACTTGAGTGAAGGCACTTTTGGTGTAATTTATCAAATCAGATGAAAGCATTTGTCTATTGGACGTCAAGGCTTGGGCACACTTCTGCAGACCCATAATTACCCCAACTCAGTTCAGATATGTTTTTCATGACCAACATTCCTTGTTGTCTAACTTTTCACAAATAAAATTACCCGTTTTTGACGTTTTCTTATGGTTCCATGGACGAACTTGGGTGCAGACCTCTTTGAGGAGATCTCCACCTATGTTGGCCACTACATACTTTCCCAATTTACAAAAGTTTTGGGTGCTCCCTTGGGCCACTCCAGTCACCTACAGATTGTGGCGCCCAAACCTCCTGGCACCGATTTACACTTGATTATGGACTCCCCTCTGGGGTCCACTCAAGCTGTGTTGTTTCTAGCTTACCTGTTACTGTATATCACGCTCTACACCCTTGCCTTGGGTCCCTTTTGTACAGGCACCATTCAAGGTGCCTTGTTTCCCATTCTCCTAACGGCTAGTTCCTTAGCAGTGTGTGTTTGCATCCCACACCACCTCGCTGGGAATGAGAGAATTACAGACACTCTCATGACACATATGCTGAAAAGGACCCTGCTAGCAGTCAGATCTTCAACCGAGTGCATGCAGAGTTTCTCCGTGAATATAAGCAATAGGAGCCTTATTGTCCAGTCAAAGGGGGAGAGTAATGTCATAATTCTGATATGACTGGAGATCAGCCCTAAGTCATTATGGCGCAATGGATAGGATATGCTGAGTTTAATATGATTAATGATTATTTGAGCGCCTCTAGGTGAGGTGATATTGGGTTGTTAGAAATTGCTTCAAATTAAATGATCATGAAATTAACAAATGAAGAGTTGCTAGACCCAATGAGATATGGCGAATTAAATTACTAAGCCATGGAAGCGGGATCATCAAAGTTATTACAATATAGGTGAGACAAAATGATTAAGGAGGTTGGTTGTTAATAGTTTAGAGTGAGTGGAACAGCGAAAATCCGCTGTAGATATTGATATTAAGAAAAAGGGTATAGAGGGAGCAAGTGCTCCATATTTATTAGATAAATTTTTTCTATTGTTTCAAGGGCAACAATCCTCATATCGTTAGTCCTATTGCTCAGTGGGTCAAACCCTGTGCAAAATTGTGTATGTAGTATCTCAACAATAATGCCAATTTTCAATATGGGATTTCAAAACCCGTTCAATTTTTGTTTTTCTATATTGGAGCAGCCATTCCTACAATCAATAACTCTAGGTTGGTCATTCTCGAGATATAGTACCCTGTCCAATGGAAACATGCGCCTATTGGTGCACTTGGGCTTAGCACCACTTCCACCAATTAATGATTCCCACCAAATGTAAAAGTATGTTTCCTTGAGACCAACCTTTATTGTTGGTCGACTACCTATTAAAAAAATTCCTCATTATCTTTACATTTTTTAAAATGGTGCCTTGGGCAAACCTGTGCATGGACCTCCAAGGAGGTCTCCAACAACGATGATCATTTTACTTCTACCCAAATATTTACTAAATCTGGTGCGCCGCTGGGAAGCTCTGGTTCCCCCTAGATAGAGGCAATCAAGCTCTCATGAACAGATCCCCTCTTGGCTACAGACTCCCATTTGGGGTTGAACTAAGTTTTGTGGCATAATGGTTTTTTCTACTATATCCATGTCTTATGGTCTTACCCTTGGTTCCCTCTATTCTGGAGCCTCAGCGGTGTCCTGTTTACCATCTTGATAATGACTAGTTCCCTGGTGGTGTGATAGTGCACTCCAAACCACTACTCTTGGAATTGGAGAGTTACAGACATTCTTTTGACAGTCAAGGTTAATAAGAATGTTTTTCCTAATGATAAAAACTGAGGCAGAGTTTTAAAGCTCTAGGTCTGATTTTCAGCGTTACAGTTATGATTTGTGTTCAAATGCTACGGAACAGCATAGACGTGAGAATGGATCAAGTATCAGACAAGGAGGGGGAGAAATAACTTTATGGTGAGAGAGGCACCAGTGTTAACCAGGGAGTTATAAAGGAGGGCCATCTTAAACTGTTAAAGTGATTATAGTCCTAAAATCTTTTCTTGAAACAAGCATAAGTAATGGGCAGTAGGGAGATCTCCTAAGGCCAGATGGACAAAGAAGTAATAATCCTCATATGTAGCAGGAATGAAGTGCAGGGTTTTATAAAAGCTTCCATAGTAGGGAGAGATTTTAGGAGGGTTCTATTAGTCTCACTTGAGGAGAGTAACCACTAGTGAGCTCCCTCAGAGATTTCACAAAGAATAAGTTGAAAGAGAAGGACATCATTTAACTCCCTACCTTGGGAATTAAAATGAGACCTAAGGTTGTACAGATCACAGTTAGTAACATTTTTCCTGGTGTAGACCGCCACACCAAAGCTAAGCCAATAAGCCCTTGAAGTTAAGGCCAGAACCCTTGAGGAATACTAATGACCTCTATAAGGTCTTTTACTGCAAATAGGTTCTGATTTTTCCAGTTAGGGATGATGGAAACTGCACTCCAGAGATAGAAAAACCAGCAAAAATCGACCCAGAAATACGGAAATCAGCCAATATGAAGTTATGAAATTTGGTTGAATTTGTAAGTTTTCAAGTTTTGCTAAAGTACAAAAATTTTACAGCTCAGATCAGGTTTTGCTAATAGTTTTAAAACCATTGTGAATCTTTCCTTTAACTTTAAAACCCAAGATTAGAAAGCTTTTCTTTTCTCAGATAGACCATTAAAGTTTAATAAAGTTTATAATTAATTGCCAAAGCTTTCCCAGCCTTATCTATTTATTATTATTATGAAAACTTTGGTTAAAGCCTTTTCAATATCCAGACTCCTTTTCCGCCTGGTATAACTCTCACCTTTGGCGTGGAACCGCCCTATACGCTGTGGCATATTCTGCTGACACTGCCATGTTTTATTTTGCTGCGTTCCATGAAGTTCTTACGCTACCTACCCAACTCTCAGGGACTCAAGTCCCTGATGGTTTTCATCAGTTTAGCGCTTTGTTCAGAAAACAATTTGGAAACATGACTGAGATAACCTTGGATGTTGCTTTCTTTTGCTTGGACACTTTGCCTTGTTCTTACACCATTTTGTCTGGCACTTTTTCCCCATGACCTCCTGAGCTCAGTTTCTTGTTGCAGTACAGCTTGTTAAAGATCTCTTTGTGAATTTTGTTTCTAAGGAGGAAGGTAGAGATAAATGAGTAGTGATAGGTATGCATACTGGATGAGTTTCTTGAGTAGAGGGAGCCACACAATGCCCTCGATGCTCCCTTTATGAAGTCAAATATCAGGACTAGGAGGGATAAAATAATTCCTACCCAGTGCGCGGTTTCTTAAAACTTTTTCAGAGGGCTGGGATAACTCTAGCAACCAACATGGGAAAAACTCACAAATAAATCTAGACTTTTAAAAGATAACGTCCAGGAAAGTAAAGTGCAGGTAGTTGCTGAAGTACAATATATGTAAAAGCTGCAAGAAGAGGTCAAAGTGGGCAAGCAGAAAGAAGCAAAGTCCTTGGTTATCTTTAGTATATTTGCAAATAAATTTTCGAGTTAAACACACACTTAATTGACACAGAGTAATAGGGAAGGACTCATTAAGAGTTGAGTAAGCTTGGTAGAGACTAAGGTGAAATTTGTGAAATAGGAAGCTGTGGTCTTGGCAGAATAGGCTGCGGCATAGGTGCAAGCTTTGCGCTCAACAGTAGGGCAGACCAGAACCTCAAAATAAGTCTAGCTATTGTGATAATATTATTATCCATTTAATATAATAAAATTTCTTTGAAATAGGGAAGTTTAGACGAAAAATACTCTGAAGTTTATTTATATAGATAAATATTTGAGAAAAGCAAAAACAATTATAAGCTGAAATACTACTAAATAGGGGAATTTTGTGAGAATCAAACAATTTATAAAAGCCAATCTAAAATCAAATGTTTTTGCTTTTTAACAAGATCATAATATTCTGAACTTTGATAAACTGAGTTACCTCATACCTATTGTCATTTGGATTTTTGAAGCATTTTCTCAATCTTCAGCCATTTTTTCACCAATAGCTTCAACCCTGACTGGTAAAAACCCATTTTTTGGTCAATGACCTGAGAGAGATCACTAGAGTCTCTCAAGGGTTCTGCCTTACTTCTAGTGGCTTTAGATTCTTGTCCTTGAAAGGGCGGTCCACTCCAGGAAAAATGCTCTTAGCTCTGACACAGAGATCTACTGGTATTTTTCAGGTATTATATGCACCTGAGAAGTAAGGTAACCCCTGCTAAGATAAATAAGAGTATAAGTTTCAATGGACTTTTTTATGTCTTAAAGGGTTCTTCCCAGATGTTGTCCAAATTTCTATTCCGTCTAAATGCATGCTTATTATATATAATAAACTAACTTGTCAATGACAAAGTAGAATAAGTTATATCAATAATATTTATTGCACTTTAAAACCTAAAATTACAAGCCAGAGCGTAGAGATTGCTCTTCTTTGTAGCTTGATAAGGTCTTTGTAAGGGTCTCCAAATAACTGTAATGACCCAGGCGCCAGATATCAAGCTGTATAGGGTTTTTATCTGTTGAAATCAATGCACAGGCATCATTTTTCAACCTAACAGGGTATATTCACCCAGGCAATAAGGTGCTAATTGATGACAGTAACCTTAACTAAACACAAAACAGAATCCTAATATACAATAATAGTGCTTTATAAATCAAGTGGTAGAATTTACTGTAGTATCAGATAATGCCAGTGGCTCTAGAGCTTGCTCAACTAATTGTCCTGATAGGCTCTCTTTCCACTTGATGGGAAAAAGATCCCCTTGCAGATTGGCATTCCTCCTCATATATGATTTTTCTACCAGAGTTCTCATTGGCGCTTTCCTATTTACCAAGCAGCACTCCAAGATTGGTATACTAAAATGGTCTTATTTGAATTGGTCTAAAGAGCGAAATCTAAGGATTGTACTAATTTTTTCAAAAATAGGCATTCCTATGGACATAGCAAATTGCTGGCAAATGCACTAATAAAAGGGCCCTATTATTGCTGGTTTTATGCCAGCATGGGGCAACGTGGAATAATGCTTCTGAACTGAAAAAGGAGACGACCAAAGATACCAAGTCCTCAGCGTCATTGCCAATAGTTTAGTGATTGAGAATTGTGTGGCAAGGTTTTAGGGATATACTGAATAGCATATTAATATTTCAGGCCACTAGTTATAAATGCAGAGGCCTCTTGGCATAATAATAACAAGATCAATCAAAACATTATCTAGTTATTAGTAAAAATATTTAATTAGATATTTATGAAAATAGCTTTTCTTTCCCACAAAAATAACAATAATTATTACGATTTGATTCAAACAGAAATTTTTGATAATCACACAGGTGATATGGGCAAATTCAACAAATCCCGACTAAACTGGGTGAAATCTGTGTCTGGCAATGGCCAAAACGGTGCACCTAAGGGCAAAAAACGCCCTGGAGGAGGACCGGGAGCCAATGCTGCCAAAAAGCCACAAACCTAAACACTGCCCAAGCTTGTGGAGTTTACCACAAAACAAAACCAATACATGGAAATACAATATGCACAACCCTATTGAAAGTGGAACACAGGCTCCGACTTTTCTTAGGGGTCAAGTCCCCAACTCTGTGGGAGAAGGTGGGCGAGGCACAGGCCTCCCTTTTTCCCCATGTGGTGTATGTTACCACCCATACCATCCACCACAGCTGGATCAATATGAGTTATGAAACCAAAGAAGATGCAGATGCTCCAGCAAAAGTCTGTGTTGAGATTTTCCTCCCTGAGGGCAAACAAATTGTGCACACCACGCACATCAGATGGAACAAAGCGAATACTATATTCATCTTATTCAACTTGCTCCCCACCAACCTTCCTCACAAATTAATTGAGGAGGAGCTTCAAATTGGACTTCAAAGCTATGGAGAAATAAACAGCTAGAACTACAGCGATTCCACCTGATGCTGAACCTGTGCACAGGAAAGGCAATCACTTGATCAACCTGGTCCCTAATGTGGCTGCAGACCCAACAAAAAACCCACGCACCACAGTGCTTCACCTCATAGATGGGGGAGTGTCAAAGCCATTCTGTGTCACAATGGAATGCGCACCGCCCATCTGCTACCTTGCACCGCATTAGAACAAGGAACACGCATGCCCCATGAAGGAGGGCATCTTGGCCCATACTTCTGTGATGACGCCATGGACAATAATGAAGAGACCTTCAGAAAAATGGTCAACGCCAACCACGCTTTCCTCTGGGGAGAGGATGGGCACTACATCCTTATAGACCCAGTATCACCCAAAATATGAAAACAGGTACAGAAGGCCCTCAAGCAGGCAGCAGCCAAGGCTGCATCACTCGTGACCTCCTCCATTGACCCAGACCAAATCCAGGAGAACATAGAGAAAATCAGCTGAGCCAGCGTATCAGAGTAAAATGCTCAAGCTGAAGAAGCCATGGAGGTTATTAATCAAGCCAAACTATCAGAGCAGAAAGCCCAAGCTGAAAATTTTCTCAACAATTTGACTGAATCACCACATCATTTCAATTAAACAAACCTACCAGAACAATTCAGCTTCACTATTGGCGAAACAGCATAACCCAACTCTTCAAAATCGAACCACAAAATCACATAATCCAATTAGCGCACCACTCCAAATAATAAAAAACCATGAGTGGAAAAACCTAGTACAAACCCTAAAACCAACACAACCCGTACAAAATCAACACAAGTTAAGGAACTGGACAATGACTCAGAGAGGACTGGCCCAATCACACGGAGCAAGTTCAAGGTAATGAACGGTGGCTAGGGCCAGAAGACCCCCCAACTGCTCCTGAGGTGCCCCGGGCACCTCAGTGTCAATAGGGATGCTAAACATCGCAGGAGCCAGGGCTCAAGCATCCCAAGCCAAAAAGCTGGACTTCCTGCAAAAACCCCCTGTAGACATCTTGGCCATACAAGAAACCCACTGCCTACAGGGGGAAGAGGGATCCTGGTCAGCCAGAGTCTCACCATCCCAGTCGGTATGGATGTCCCACTGTGGGGTGATCATCTAAAATAACAAAAATTTAAAAGTTGCTAACTCCTATTCATATCTGTATGGCTTCGTCCAGGCCGCAACAATTGCAAACCAAGAGGACACAATTTTGATAGCTTTATCTATGCACCATGCACCACAGCCAAGAGGAAACAATTCCTCAAAGCCATTCCAACGCTCAACCTCCCACCAGAAACTATCCTGCAGGGAGATTTTAACTGCTGGGACAACCCCACCATGGACCAATGTCCCAACCCCAGGGGATAACCACTGGGACACATTGAGTTCCACACAATGAAAGCATTTCTTGGACTATATGATACCCTTCCCCTGGGTCTCCACTCCTCCCACACATGATCTGCCCCAGCATACGTGAGGAAATGCTCATCTCAATGAGCTACATCAACCACATCCTCGCACCAAAACCCGCCGCTCGTCTATTTCTAACTTTGCAACAAAAAAGATCAATTTCACTAACCACTGATTCATTTCAGTGCAGCTCACACCAACCCAAACTCACATGTGGATGTCGCCCTGGAGGAAGCTATACCTGGAGAACATTAAATTATCCAAAATTTCCGACTAGTCAAACACAAAGACATGAACCCAGAATATACAACTCCATTCATATTAGGTTTCATTAAAACTTGGGAAATATTCAAAACTGAACTAATAAACAAAACTCGCCATCTCTCCTCATGCAAGTACACTGTGGACACAGCCACAATCAGTTGCACCTTGGTGGAACTGGACCACCTCGAACAAAACACCCCAAAGTCCAGCTAAAGCCCTAAAGGGGGTGCAAATGGGCGGAAATCTCCACCCAGCTAGATGCCCTCATCTACAAACACCAGCACAGAATCAAAGTATTGAGAAAAGGTAAGTACATAAAAGGAAGGTGAAACCTGTTTGTCATATTTCTTCCACCAATACCACTCCTGAGGCAGCCTGCCTACATGAGCACCAGTCTTTAAAGCTGACAGCACCTTGGCAACTGACCTAGCGGAGGTCAAGGCAGAAATATACCGCTATTACACCAAACTTTATCTCAACGCCCTATCTAACCCCCAAAAAATAAAAATATATAAACACCACCAAAACACAAAGTGCACCTCCAGAATATAACCTCTTGAAACTGATAACGCAGGAGGAGCTCTGGGACACAGTCCACAATCCACCATGTAGGAAATGCCCAAGCCCTGATGGGATACCCTACAAATTTTACAAAAAATATTTTACACAAATCGCCCCCTTTTTAGCATAAATGAACCAGTGCCTGAAGGAGACACGCCTCCTGCCTGAAGGCCAGGAAACCTATGTCATAACCCTGTTTAAAAATGGTGACAAACTGGACCTGGCCAACCGGCGCCCAATTTCAGTCTAAAACACTGACACAAAACTACTCATAAAAAATTTTAGCAAACAGATAGTCACAATCGCCTCCAAAGCCCTATCACCCAATCAGTTTGGGTTCACACCTGGGCGCTCAATCTGGACTAATATACACTCCGTCGCCAACATATGCCAGTCCAAGGCATCTGGCGCCCTGGTATTCCTATACCAGGAGAGGGCATACAACCATGTTAGCTGGCCATACCTGAAGGAATGCCTAAGCGCCTTCAAACTCACACCCAGGTTCATAAACTGGGCGATGCTCCTCACAGAGTCCGCGTCCATGGCTGTGTGTGGCCTTGGCTTTTTAACCAACAAGATCACACCATGCAGAGGGATCAAACAAGGGGACTCCCTCAGCTCACTACTGTACAACTTCAGCTTTGGTTCACTCCTCCGCGTTGCCAACTTACGTCTCATGGGCATAACTGCACAAGGCCAGCCCCCAGTCAAGATACTAGCCTTTGCAGATGACTTCGTGACAGGTATAGCTAATAATAATGATTCCCGACAGCTGGAATGCACCCTAAAGGTATAAACCATTGTGAGTAATGCATTGCTCAACAAACGGAAGAAAGAAATAATCCTCCTAGGCAAATACATCAACAACTGGGCCACAAAACCCAAACCCCACAACCCCCACAACGGAAAACCCCACTCATCCTACCCTTTGCATCACCCCTTACAACCAACACCATCCGCCACCTTGAGATATGGCTGGAAACAGGGAGGTATTCTAATGAGACTATTGAGAGCAATCTACTACAGTGGGTATCCGACTTCATCACTTCACTCAAGGGGAGATCCCCAGGACTAATGGGACGAGTAGCAGTTGAATACTCACTCATCCTCCCAATGCTGTGGTTCCCCACACATGCAATCCCCTTTTCACCCACCTTCATATCCTCAATCCGCACGCTTATCCAGGGCTGTATGTGGCCTGGATTCCAACCACCTGTATGGGTGGAAACGCTATTTGGACCACGCTCCGCAGAGGCATGGGCTTAATAGACTTTGAGGGCCATGTCAGCTGTATAATGGGCACCTGGATTAAGAAAGTGCTAGCCATGGACCTCCCACAACAATACTGGTCTAGAGCAACGAGGGCCAACTTCGCACAAGCGCTCAAAAATACCCAACCCACACAACCTATCTAGCCTACTCACGTTCCTTGCTAAAAGCCCCAATGCAGCGGGCCCACATGGAACCCCCCTCACTTTAAACGCCTCCTCCACACCATCCGGTATATGGGATGGACCGTCGCTATCACTGTCATTGAGCAGAGAAGGGGGCGACCCAGAGCCCACTTTATGCAAAGAAAACCAGAGGACCACCTCCAGAAAAACATACTCGCTACAACCCTAGCCATCGCTTTTATTGACTATTTAGATGCTTTTTCATCCTCTACGACCTAGCTACACAGAAAACAATATGGAGGCTAGAGCACCATCCACTCCTCCAGCCAAGGGTAAGAACCAACACTTGGAGCTGCCTCAGGAGAACCTATAAATGGCAGATCGCACCAACTCCCTTCATGAAACCTGTGCAGTATGTGGAGGGGAGGGCTCCTTACACCACCGCCTAGAAACATGCCTACCATCCAGAGCTATATGGCGTGAAGTTGCGCGCCTGCTTAGGATCTAAAACGACCAGGATTATCTATCTCAAGGAGCAACTTGCGCTCCAGCTCAAATCTCCAATTACACCTACCCTCCACTCCCTAATAGTAACCATCACAATGTGGAAAAGCCACACCATTGTTTTGAATGCATTCAAGGGTACCATACCAACCATCCGTTATATAATCAGTAAGTTCCACGTTCACTTACTGGAGAACTACCAAGCATGGCTTTATGGATACATGAAGCTAAGGCTACAAAGGCTCGTAGAGTCATGGTTCCCACTCTGGTTCCTCCACATGGACCCCTTCCTCCACATCTGCTCCATAACTGTGGAAACTCCCTAGGAGTAGCACACCAACCCCCCATACCTGGCGGTAATGGCTGGCAACAGGGGTAACCTGTATACCCCAGGTTGCTTAATCCTTTTTAATCCTTGCTATGTTTCACTATCCCCCTATATACACACATATTGGTATTGTCCATCCCCTGGTCGGCTTGCCTCAGTTAAATAAAAAGTTATTTATAAAAATATAATATAGCCAGATGATTGTTCAAACTATTTACAAAATCGTCACTTTAAACAAAAAAGTATTCCAATGCTAAGGCATTCCCGCTTACCAAAGTAACTAATCTATGGAATCCCCTGGATGAAAGATGGGTGATAACTGACCCCATGTGTCATCCATCCCAAAGTTACCCTTGGTAAAACTATTACTATTTATATTAATTTTCTGAACAATTATTGCAGAAGATCCAGCAATTATGCCGCAAATTTAGAATAGTTTATAATATAAGTGCTACCAGGAAAAACCCCTTTGGGCATAAGAAGCCAATAGGCGCACTAGTGTTTGGAGCAAACTTTAAACTTGGTATAAGTCAGGTGAAAATTCTTTACCAAAAACTTTTCATTAAGTCAAAAGCTTATATGGCTGGAGCGCTGGATATGTGGCAATAGTATCAACAAGTTCTGAGGCGACCAGAAGTAACATGATTAGTTGCAATTTGAAGTCAGTTAACTGAACTGCTTAACATCCTGATTGATTATAGTGTAATCACAGTTCTGAGAGCTTGAACCAATGGCCTTGTGCACCCTCATCCCTTTATAAAATAGAAGATAGCAAACTTCACTGTAGAGGGTTATTGGGTTATTTGTGTCCTCCCTGTTTATTAAAAACAAGTTAAGTATATTCCTTTTTATTTTCATAATTTAAACCAAAATTTAACTCCTGAAATTCTTTCTAATAGGCTGATGGAGGGGCCTCATTTTTGTATTACAGTTCTGATTGTAGCAGTCTCTATGGTCAGTATAACTTTCTTCCACAAGCGTGGTATACAAAAAGCACAGGAAGCTGCTCATGTACCTCAAACTGCAAGTATTCAATTGCTTCTTGTTAAAACCAGTGTGGGTGCTCAGGCATCTAAAATCAAAGCTGATAATCTTGATATTTTTAATCATGAAGGAGAGTAGCTGGTAGAGATTTCAGTTAACAAAAAGTAACATGTGGGAAGAAGTTGACTTGAGAGCTTGAATTACAAGACTATGAGGCATCAGAAACGCCACACCAGTCAACTAGAACAGTCAGATCACAAGATTTTATAAACCAGCTGTCACTTACAAAGAAGTTATTGGCAATGGCTATACTCTTTGGAGCAATGGTGTCCATTCTTAGATTAACACTTTGAACAGGTTCTATGTCACTGATCATATCTGTTGATAATTTGCCCTCCCAGCAAGAAGTTAAGAATGTTGTGGGTCCAAATTGGCTGAGAAGGGGAAATGTCAGACATTTATAGTCCCTGATAATGACTTTAATTTAAACAATAAGGAAGAAATCGGCTGAAAAACCCTGGCTGATTCTCAGTGGAACCCCACAAATTTGGGTAACACTAGTTTGTATAACTCATGGGAAATTAAAACTACTTTTAATAATTGATTACTCTGATTTCATGGCAGACTCTAGGGCGTCCATCAGATAGATCTTCCCCAGCCCTACCAGTCCCATCCCAGCACCTACACAGGGACCACCCCCTTTTATAGGGGCAACCAGTGTTCCTCAAGGTGAAATATTTTTTGGAAAAGGGGATGGTTCAAATATATTAAGTCATTACCTCATGGTTACGTTTTACCCCAAAATAATCCCCTATTCAGAAAATCAGCCTAAGTGAAGCGAGATCAAGGAGCTTTGATAGGCTAGAAGCACATATTACTAAATTTTGAAATTCTCAAGCTGTACAAATGTTGAGCTTCGATGTTTAAATACCTTGATCAATTTATTAAGGATACACTCTCTTTTACCCCCACGCTGCACATAATAAAATGCTATAAAAATTAACCTAAAATATTAATTGGTTTTATATATTTTTATACAAGTGGTGAGAGAAGCCTCTCTCAATTATTGTTGGATTCAAGGCCCAAAGTACCTGCGAGCTTTTTTATAAGCCAAATAACAACAAGTGGTACTCACTACAGGGGGCCACCTGTACATCGCAAAAACTATTAAAACGATGTAACTAAACCCTCAGCTAGCCTCCATTGATCTCCAGCTAGCTAGTGCTTTGTCTCGCCTTAAACGGCTTGATCATCACTTACTACAATGCCCTATTAATAGTTTAAGTACTTTTGTATAAAAAGTGCAATTTTGAAGTCTGGCATAAGATTGTTAAAATTTTAGTGAGATCATGACTGAACTATACTTTGTTGCTATGGAAGTAGATCCTGCTTCCAATAAAAAAAGCTCATTACACATTGATGATTTGAAGCAAAACGTTCAACTTCTCAAAAGAGTGGTCAGCCTGTTGGAAACTAAGTCCATCACTAGGGTGTTGCGCAGCGTGATGTCAATGAGCAAGCTATTGAGCTCCAACTTTCTGGCTAAAGCTATAACAAAAGATTATCCAGAAGACCACGTCCGTGGTGGAAGGCTTTTGTTATACCTTTGCTTTAAATTTTTTGATGCTATGGACACTTCCAAGGGTAGCAAAGATTCTGTTATCAGCTTTATACTTGGAACGGAGCTTTGCCTTGGCTTATTGGTTCAAGTCTTCCTTTTAGATTCAAACGATTTGGAAAAGGGGGTTCAACTATCTAGCAAAAGTTGTCAAGTTTGTTTATGTCCTCAATCGTCACACAGCAGAAAAGCTCGCAGCCTGTATTTATTTCTATTATGCACGCTTAAATTAGTTGTGAGGAGAACTGGCTTTTATTTGACTGTATCTTTAGTGACATATCAATTGGCAACTTTGTGCCTGTGATATACAGGTTCCCTAAATACTTCACAAAGCAGTTAGGCAAGAGTGACCAGTTGGATGCCCACAAGCAGGTTAATCCTGCCATGGAAATATCCCTAATCCGACTATGTGGGAAGCACTTGAATATGAAAGTTTTTACCATAGTCAAGACTATACTGGCGCCCAGCAAGAGGGTGTGACCTCCAGAAAGCGCATATAAAAACTCAATGGCCTTTTCATAGTCTGAGCTGTGGTCCATGTGCAGTTTCCTTAAGGACTTAATAAAGATTATTTCCATTCTTTAAAAATCAATTTTGGATTTTATTAAGTTTAATTAGGGATTCTAGAAGATGAAACTGCTTTAAGCAGCTTCATCAGCTCAGATTTGTACTGAGTTTAGGGAGAAGAGTGGGTCATGTTCTCTGTGGAGTCTGTGAGCATCTTCTTGATGACAGGCATATTTTGATTTAGACCCTAAATTTCCTTGTCAAAACCTGTTTCAGAACTAGGATTAAGTAACTTCACAGTTGCAGAAACTTTTCTGCCTTTGTTATTTATCTTCAAATTGTTCTCGAAGCCTGAACCTTTCCCTATGTCCATATCTCTAATTATTGATTAGTTAAAAGGGGTTTGGCGGCCTCTGATTTGCCAGAGCGCCATTTATGAGGGTCTTCATCCTTGTTGCCCTTTTTGGTAATATTGTGGTTGGTAGTATCTGATTCACTAAGCGCCAATTATAAGGGTTTCCATCCTCATCGCCCTTTTTGGTAATATTGTGGTTGGCGGCATCTGGTTGGCCAGAGCATCATTTATTAGGATTTTCATCTTTGTCAGCATATTTGAGGACATTAGACTCAGCTGCATCTTGTTTGCCAGAACTTCGTTTTTTAGGATCTAATCCCTCATCATCATATTTGATAACATTGTATTTGGCAGCATCTGATTGGCCAGAGCGCCCTTTTTATATGGATTTTTTTCCTCATCCACCTCACAAGATTTATTTGAATTCGATTTTGAGGCATCTGATTCATCAGATTGCCATTTTAAAAACTTAATGATTGTGTCCCTCACCCCTTGGCCTTAATCATCGCCCTAGGAAGATTGGGGCAATGTGGCGGTCAGGCAACGCCTTGACCGTTACAGCGCTGAGATGATGAGTCACAAGCAACGCTTCTTAACATTTTGGTTTGAAGCTATTATTCCAGCAACTTTTATGAACAGGCACACAAACTGCTTGCTAAATCCACTTTTCCTGAGTCTGTGAGTAAAAACCAATTTGCTTGGCAAATGTACTACCTGGGCCGCATTAAAGCTTTGCAGCTGGACTACAAATCTGCCAATCATCACATCTTTTAGGCGGTACATAAAACCCCTCAAAATTCAGCGGCAGCTGGGTTCCTTCAGGCGGTTCACAAGCTGGCATTGATTGTACAACTTCTTATGGAAGATCTTCCAGATAGAAAAACCTTCTGGCTCCCCATGCTGCGGTTGGCGCTGGTTCCATACCTTCATATCACCCAAGCGGTGCATGTAGGGGACCTGGCTAAAATTCAAACAACACTTGCTCAGTACCGCACTCAGTTCCAGGAGTATAAAAATTACAACCAGATCTTACACCTGCGACATAATGCCATAAAAACTGGTATCTGAATGATATCTCTGTCTACATCAATGAATCCCCCCTTGGGTTGGGACCATCTAGTACTAAAAAAAATGATATTTCTGTCTTACTCCAAAAACCCTTATTATCCAACTGCCTCTTTGCCCTATCTCCAGCCATCAGAACGAGTCCTGTCATTTTGGAGTCTCAAACGATCAAGTGGCATGGCAGAGTACACAAAACATATGAGTGGTTGAAAGTTTGGTACTACTAGGAGGGCATCTTAGAAGCCATATCCAAAGTCTTGGATGTAATCCTGAACTGTAAGAAACAATCCAGCTTCAAGGTCTGATTCGAATATAAACCTAGGACGCCTCAACAACCTTTCCACGCCTTAAATCTGGATGTGTTAAGTCCTCTCTATCAAACCACAGGTGGCAAATGCTAAATATTAGTTTGTATTAATCATTTCACCAAATATACTGAAGCTGTAGCTCTCCCCACTCAAACGGCTAAAGCCATGGCCAACTTCTTACACCTTTACATTTTCACCCGGCATGAATGTCCCAGGTCCCCTTATGTGATAATGAAAAAAATTTACTTCCCATGTGGTGAAGCTCCTTGCTACATCCATGGGAGCGCAACAACTCTTCTCAGCCCATATAACCCATCTACTAATGGTGCTGTAGAAAGAGTTAACTGAACCCTGGTCTCCATATTCTGCAAAATGGCCAATTCAGACCCTCTCCACTGGGACCTTAATTTACCCAGTGCTCTTAAGGCCTATCTTTTTTTATTTATCATGCATCTTAAAGATGTCCCCTTTAAGTGTGTTGTATGACCAAGAGCCTGCGATACCAGCTCTATTTGCAAAAAGATATTTTCAAATACATAACTGACCCAGATAAAGCTATGAAACAGTTCGCCCAAACCATCATCCAACTACAAGCGGAAGCTATTACTAAGTTGGCTAAGACAGTCACAAAAGAAGCTAAAGCAGCTAATGAGTTCCCTGTCCCTCTCCCTTTCTTCCAAGTAGCTGACTTGGTATTATATTATCACAAAATCAGCACACCTAGAAGCGAGAAGCTTGGTTCAAACTGGGAAGGGCCATTTTTAATTAATTACAAGCGTGGGGATAAGTACTCAATCAAATCTCTCATTTCTGGAGTCAGAATTAATCAGGTACTTGGTCACTTCATTTGGCCTTATTCTTCCCCCAACATTCTTGAGTGGTGTGATGTTGGACATTTGCCCTCCAAGCAACAAGTTAAGAATAGTGAGGGTCTAAATCGGCTGAGAAGGGGAAATGTTAGACATTTATAGTCCCTGATAATAACTTCAATTTAAACGATAAGGAAGAAATCAGCTGAAAAACCCTGGCTGATTCTCAGTGGAACCCCACAAATTTGGGTAACACTAGTTTGTATGTCTCATGGGCAATTAACACTAATTTTAACAATAGGATTACTATGATTTCATGGCAGACTTTAGGGCGTCCAAGGGATGGATCTCCTCAGCCCCTACCAGTCCCATCCCAGCACCTACACAGGGACACCCCTTTTTATAGGGCGGCCAGTGTTCCTCAAGGTGAAATAATTTTGGAAAAGGGTATTGGTTAAAATATATTAAGTCATTACCTCATGGTTACGTTTTACCCCAAAATAATCCCCTATTCAGAAAATCAGCCTAAGTGAAGCGAGTTTTAGGAGCTTCAACAGGATAGAATCGCATATTACTAAATTTGGAAATTCCCAAGATGTACAATTGTTGAGCCTCTATTTTTAAATACCTTGATCAATTTATTAAGGATACACTCTCTTTTACCCCCACACGGCACATAATAAAATGCTATAAAATTAACCTATTTATATCTAAAGGTTTTATATATTTTTGTACAAGTGGTGAGAGAAGCCTCTCTCAATTATTGTTGGATTCAAGGCCCAAAGTACCTGCAACCATTCTTCTAAGACAAAAATACAACAAGTGATGCTCACTACAGGGGGCCACCTGTACAATGCAAAAACCATTAAAATGATGGAATTAAACCCTCAGCTAGCCTTCATTAGACTCCAACTAGCTAGTGCTTTGTCTCGCCTTAAACGGCTTGAGCAGCACTTAATACAATGCTCTATGTACCCCATATACCAGTCATCACACTCTCTCCACTTCCTGTATCCCCCAGCAGAGTGATTTCTATTAATCCACAATCATAATTTGCCAGCATTTCTGAACCTGATTTAGTTTTTTGTAAATTAATTTTACATATAATTCCAACCTTTTGTCTATTAACTATGTTTATCCATTAAAATCTTACTTTTCCAGTTGCAAATTACAAATTACAACCAATTTGATTTAAGAAAGATGAAGTTTGATAATCAGCAAGGGGAGATGAATATATGTCCAATGCCAAGTAAGGGTTAGACGAGTGTGGTGAAAGGCACAGGTTTGGTGTTCACACTTCATAAAATTCAAAAGATCCCAGGGGACACCAGTGTCCATAAAAAACTATGGTGAATAATTCCAGAAATCTTGAAATGGCAAACTAAGTGCAACCAGTATGTCAATACTCCACACTCACAACCACTGTCATCAGTTGAAAGATGGGGGTCCGGGTTTTTTGAGCTAAATTCAACAGCTCTTTGGTAGAGTTTTGCAGAGACATACGCACCACTTTCCCAGAAATCATGTATGTAGCACCACATTCAATGATCCATGGTTGGTTGGACCTCAGGTTTGAGATAGCAAAAGCAGCAGATGCAGCTGCACAGGTGCGCATGGTGGTCGATCTCCCAGATGGTCAACTGGTGGTTGAAACCAAGAACATGCATTAGAAAAAATCAAATCAAATTATGTTTACATATGATTTTCTTCATATTACTATTAAGCGTGAAGTCCTAGAGAATATCTCAAAGCATGAAGTCAAAGCTATGGGGAAATCAGTTCCTTCAAAATGCAAAATTTTTACTTATGCCTGAACTCAGCACAGATAAGGCTATCATGGTGATCACCTCATTCTCAGGAGTAGCTGAAGAACTAACTAAGAACCCACATACTGTATCTCATAATCAACGGGCAACAGACTTAACTGTTCCACATAACAGTTGGCAGCTCATCTCCTATATGCACTCATTGTTGAGCTTTTGGTCACAAGTTACACTCATCCCACCAGAGAGGGAAATATATTGAATGAGGCTTTTATTGGAAGCAAAAAGAGAGTGACAAAGTGAGCCCACATTAAATTCTTGTATCGCCTTTCCATGGGGCAACCAGGGGCTCTATATCCAGGTAAAACCTGTGTCCCAATAAGAACAAAAAAAGCAAAACAGCAATGCTGAGTACAGGCTAAGGCTTCGGCCATGGCGGCCTCCTCCATCCCCCCGCCCAGATCTAAGCTGATCAGACTGAGTTTTCTGCTTTGGTGGAATCACAAGTTCCCGTCAAATCAGATGGGGGACTCAGCCCTCATACCTGCAAAGTGCGCTTGATACACACCTGCAGGATTCATGCACAACAAATGCAAGCGGATTTTTCAACCTGGAATCAGGCGAGTTTTTAGGGAAGAATCGTTGGAAATGCTTGGTGGTGCTTCACAAATCCCCAGTAACTTAAAATATTGCAAAGAGCAAAAAGTCAAACAAAGAAACAAAGCCACAGTTAAAGCCACCCTAAAACCTGATACATATACACCTATCAATACTCCCTCATCAAACACTCGCCTACAAAGATAGAAGGCTGAGCTGGTGTGGCAGTAAGAGCGTCAGGGCCTGAGGGTTCTCCCCTCACTCCTAAGGAGTGATGGGGATATCATTTACAATCTGGACGCTGAACATCGCCAGACTCAAGGCCTCTCCATTCCGGGCAAAATTCTGAGGTAAAAAAATTAATTTACCTGTGAACATCCTAGCAATCCAGGAAACCCACTTTCCACAAGGTGCTAATGACACATGGGCAACAATGTTCCTCCACTCCCAATCCTTTTGGTCTCTACACTGTGGGGTGCTAATATGAGCAAACGCAATTCTAAATTTTTTAAAAATAATAACACAACTTGAAGAAAATGTGCTCATTGTGCCCTTTTCATGGGATGCTGAAGTGCACATAATGATTAACATTTAAGACCAACCTGTGCGAAAGTTTGATAGGAATTTCTCTCAGCTGAGGCCTTTCTTCCCCTCCCATCCAAATTCTTTGTAGTTGGCGACCTAAACTGTTGGGACAACCCAACCACCAACTGCTGGCCATCCGCGCCTACTCCACCACAGGAACACATCAAAAATTGGTTTATGAAAGCCATCTTGGGCCTCTTCAATAAAATACCCAAGCAAGCACCATTACTATCTAACATGTCACATCCCCATACACACAACGGGCAGCTGTTGTCTATGTCCTGCATATATTTCATTCTTGCCCCACTGAATTTTCGCTCCCAGATCTCACACTTCAATACGATGAAAATAGCTTTTTAGACCACAGTATGGTCTCAGTGTCATTTACTTTGTCAAGTTTGGTGCCACAGGCACCTAAATGGAGTACAATTTGCCCAGCCAATCTCATATTATCCACATTCTCAAGTTGGATGGACACTACCACATCGACACAGGAGTTTGAAACTCCTTTTGGTGCAGATCACCCGTCAAAAGATCAACATTTAAAGCAGCTGCAATTTATCAAGCATGCCACATTTTCTTGCAGTGCTCTCAGGCTGCCTTGGCAGTCATTAAATGCACCCTTTAGTAATCCAGCCGATTTCTTTTCACTGGTACTTATGCCACTGGATTCCACAAAGTTATATTTAAAGTTAAAAAAACACAACTAAAAAACTTGGTTTCTATAAATTTTTATTAGTAGCATGGGAAAAGAAAGGAAAAAAACCCATCTCAATACCCGACTGATCATAATTTAAACTGTATTGAGGGTCAAAGGGATTTTGAAATAAGTTTGTAATGGCTTGTTGCAGTCCAAATAAGGAAATATGTGCACTCAGCCTATTGAAGCTCAGAATACTCTTTTCACTTTGCCTTTTGATGGATGGGAAACTCACATTTGGCAATATGTACCCGTTAGGTAAAAATTTATTATATTCTAGTTAATCCTCTTTGGCTAAAATTATTTCACCTTGGGGGACCTCCGCCATGCCTATAAAAGGGGGTGGTCCCCGCTTAGGTGGTTGAAGGGAATTGGCTGTGGCAGGGGGATCTACCGCTGATGGACTCCCTGGGTTCTCTCACATGGTTGGGGCAATTTGATAGCCAAACTTTGTACTATTTTTCAGGTTAATATTTGTAACAGTGTTACCCTGATTTGTGTGATCCATTGAGAAAAGACCAGGGTCTTTTGGGTGAAAAAATCGTTATTATTAAAATCGCTCAAAAGATAATTACAAACTCATAAATGGCCGACGTTTCCATTTTTTGGCTAATTTCTCCCCAAAACATTCTTCTTTTGCAGCTTCTAGGGAAAATATCTGACAGCACCCCCCTCAAAATTTTGGGGGGAATAAGGTCATAAAAAGCAGCATGTATCCAACGGTAGTGATCTCTGTAGCCAAGGATTTTATGGAGTACTCACTGCCTGTTGTATAGGTGGTGATGTAAGGACCATCCCAAATTGATTAAAGCTCACCACTTCTAGGAATGATGCGCTTATGGTAGTATAATACCATGTCAGACGCTTGAAATGTAGGTAGGGTTTTCAGATCTCATTGGCAGCTTATCCTTCTTTAGTCATCACTTTTGTAAAATTTGGTCATAGCCTCATATAGGAGTTGGATGATGCTCTGAGCCAATCTTCTCATGACTTTCTTAGGTTCTTAAACTCTAGAGGATAATATATTTTTAACTAAAAGGGCAGGTATTCCTGGCTCCCGCCTATACAAGTCATGGAATGCTGAGATTTTCAAAACTGGTGATAACTAATCCTGTAGGCAATAAGGGCACTGGGTAAAAATTGATCACAGTGAAGTGGATCAGAAGAGGCCATTTTGCGTAGAATGGATACCAAGGTTCCATTTGCTCACTCCAAAGTCCCATTTGTAGATGAATTATACAGAGTCGAGAAAAGTTGTTGGGCTCCCAAGGATGTGGTCAGGATTTTTACTACTAAGGAGGTGAATTTCTTACCATTATCTCAGAGTAGTACTTGAGGACAGCCATATTGAGAGAAGATGTTCTGATGTAAAAACTTGGCTGTGGCCTTGGCCGTTGGGCAGGGAGAGCCACGGCTTCAACCCACTTAGTGAAGTGGTCAATGACTACCAGGATAAATCTGTTTCCACCAGTAGTCTGAGGGAGGGGACCTACTACATCCAGACTGATGGTGTGGAACAGTTGTTGAAGGTTAGTTGATTAATAATGGTATCTAGTCATAAAACTAGACTGTTTTCTACATATAAGGCAGGCTTCCAAGGCGTCAACAATAGATTTGCATAATTCCATCCCAGTAGTACTGATCCTTGATCTACTCATAAGTTTTCTTTGCCCCTCCATTAACAAGGGTGGAGTGAGCTTCTAGGATAGCAGGTATACGTTCAGAGGGCCTATGAAAAGGCGGCCATTTTGTCCTCACCTGATAATACAACTTCCCATTCTTTACTTCGGTGTTATGGGAGCTCTGGGATAACATTTTCTGTACAGGCTCATCCTCATCAGCCCATGCATCAGGGGTCATTAAGAGGTCATGTAATCTCTCCGCCTCACTATTTTCCAAGTGAAGGACTGGTAGCTGAGTCAACCCATCCACATTATGTGATGGGTCCCAGCATGGTGTTCAATCTTCATGTCATAATGCTGGAGCTTTATAGCGCAGCGAGCTAACCAGCCAGTAGGATCCTTCATATTCTGTAACTACTATAACAAAGCGTGGTCTGTAACTACAGTGAAGGTGGTCCCATATAGGATTGGTCGGTAATGCTTTACAACAACCAAAACGGTAAGGCACTCCTTCTCTGTAACACTGTAGTTGCATTCAGCTTTTGAAAGCATTTTGCTGAAATAGGAGACCGGATGATCAACACCGTTTTTATCCAATTGGGCTAAGATAGCCCAACGGCATAGTGCAAGGCGTCCATAAACAAGATATATAATTTATTATAATCAGGATGCCTCAGGATAGGAGTTTTTGTAAAAGCTGCTTCACCGTCTTAAAAGCGGCCTTTTGTTAAGCTCCCACTGAAAAGGAGTATTCTTGGTTAATAAGCGGATAAGAGGCTCGCTGAGTTGGGCAAACTTAGGAATAAATTGATGGTAATATCCCATCATCCCTAGAAATACCTGAATATCCCGTAATTTTTAGGGGGAGACTTTTTTGAGATTTCTTCAACCTTGCCCTGTATAAGTTTAAGTCCTTCTTGGGAAATGGAGTGGCCAAGGTAATCCAGTTTTCTTTGGAATAAAGTACACTTTGAGGGTTTCAACTTAATATTTGACTTATGTAACCGCTAAATCCTCCTTCAGGTGATCAAGATGTTCGTTGAAGGTTTTTGGTACACCGTAATGTAATCAAGATAGAGGATGTCACAAGTTAACTTCAATCCTGCAAAATATGATCCATTGCACGCTGAAAAGAGGCAGGTGCATTGCACAACCCTTGAGGTATTTGTGTGGGTTGGAAGAAACCCATACAACAGATAAGGGCGCATTTCTCATGATTCTGAGAAGAAATATCCATTTGTCAATAGCCACTGGCCAAGTCCATGGCGGAGAAGAAGTTAGAGCCAGAGAGTTGGGCCAGGGCATCATCAATGTGAGCGATAGGATAGCTATCCCTTTTTGTGAGGTTATTTAATTTGCGGCAGTCCATGACTATCCGATGTCCTCCATTTTTCTTTTTATTTAACAAAAGGGGAAAAGACCAAGGGCTTTGTGATGGAACTAGTAACCCCGCGTCTAGTAACTGCTTTAGTATCATTCTCATATGATGTTCTTCCAACTTTGATTTGTGGTAAGGTTTTGACCAAATGGGATGGGCATTACCCACATCAATGGAGTGCCACAAGCCCTTCATGTGGCCATAGTCACTATCTGGTTTGAAGAATATTTCGCTAAATTATTCTAATAGAGAGTGAACTATGTCAAGTTCATCTGGGGTCAACTTATACGAGATATGGATATTAGGTAAGGTACATACTAGGTTATCCATTGGGAGGTCCATATCCAACGTAGAGCCAATGGAGTGCATTTGTTATTGTCCTCCACTGGGAATAACAAGCCTCTGCCAATCTCCTGCTGTTTGCTTACAACTATGTCCTCTGCGGTAAAAAACCCCAACAGCATAGTAATAGGCCTCTGGTATGCTGGGTCAAGAACGCCAGGTAGTACCCAAGGCTCCAAGGGACTAAAGCCCTCAATACTTATGAGGTGTAACAAACAGTGGTGTGGGATTTGGAAAGTAATTTTTGTGTCCACCACTTGTTGTTCACCAGGCTTAATTAAGACCTCTTCTGCCGCATAGAAAGGGATTACATCCCTAGCACCCACTGAATTGGGCAATTTCAATTGTGTTGCGCCCAGAGGTGTTATAATGTAAATTAATAGCTGAAAAGGAATATTTAACCAGTCAAGAGTATTTATTCTTTCTGGGATCTTTATTAGATATGACTAAAGAAACTTTATAGTTGATTAATGAGAGGAAACCTTGCTTCATGTTAATAATTCCCTCATACTCAAGCATAAATTGGGTACTATGAGCATATCATAGGTGTTGTTGTCCAAAGCCACAGCAGGGGCTTATAGGATGAGCTTCCCAATTCGAATGGGAAGGAAAGAATAAGCCCCAATGACACAAGTATTATTAGGGCCTGCGGTTCCAAACTCTTGATTATACTCCAAGCCAGGCGCAAGCTTTATCTTTTTTATGAGCTTAGTCGAGAACACATTAACTGGGGAGCCAGTATACAGGTTAGTCATTACCCAGACTTTTTGAATAACCACTTCAACCTTGGTAAGTTTCCTCCAAAGTTAGAAATAAAGGGAAAGTCCTCCTTGAACCAGAAAGTGGAGGTTAATTTATGAGCAGTATAAGGGTACCTATCTAGGATGAATTTCATAGTATGAACCCACTGAAAAGTTCGAATCAAACCAGCTAAGAACTCATCACCATTGCTAGAAGTTTCAATGACTCTTGGGTACCCTAGAATTTGGCTGAGGTACGCTTCCTCAAATATGGTGAATTTGTCTGTTCCTTCAGTGTTTAATTGATCTGGGACCTCTACTTCTGCAGGAGCTCCCAATAAGTAGTATCTCACATCATCGTTACCCCCTCAGATTCATCCCCATAGGGTATTATCAACAATTTGAAAAGTCATGATGGAGGTAGGGGAGATGGCCACAGGATATTGGATAGCCTTAAGGAGCTCATTTACCAGCCTAGATGGAGGGGAAGGCACAGAAGCTTTAGGGAGCTAATGCGAGAGTATGGTATTCACTACCTTACAGGTTCCTGATTCATAGGAGGGGGTGATATCTTTTTTGAGTCGCACTGAGGAGGAAGGTTTCATAAGTGTATTTTTACAGGTGTAATCACCCCCAACTGTTTCACAGGCGAAAACTCCTAAATTGTTAAAACTGAAGGTTCCACATCAGCTTCATTTATTGTTACCCAGCAATGAAAATCAGCAACGTCCAACAGAGCTTCCTTTATGATGTGGATGTTTCAGAAGTACGTTTGACCAAAATGATATGCCTGGTAGAGAGGGTTGAGAATCTAACCCAGTTAACATAGCAGCAATAACATTATTTAGGGTCATCATGTTAGACGTTGACAACCTTTAAGCGGCGAGGTAAAATCTCTCAGCAAAAACAGCTGTTGTTTCGCCTTCATACATGTTTAGGCGCATAAAGGCTTTTTTATCCCTGTTAAGACTCTGCTTTGAACCAAATTCAGCCAAGAGAGCCTCTTTCACCTCGGCCCAGATATGCAGATTGTCCATGTATGGGACTATCATTTCTTGTGCTAGATGACTTAAGAAAGGGAGGATGTATTTAACCTTTTTCTTGTCTGAGGAGTCTTGTATTACATATTATAGACATATAAAAATAAAGCTATGCTCCCTTCACTGGGGGTGAACTTGTCTTTAAGAGGGAGCTTTCAAGGGCGATTCTCAAGCTCCTTAAAGCGGGATCAAGCGCTTGCCCGTCGCTTTTCAAGAGCAATTTTTTTTTTTTAGTACTATATGGTAAGAGTAACTATTCTTGGTGTACAGGTATCCCCTGTAGTAAGCACCATTTTGTAGGAATCCAGCCGATTTCTGCTTGCTGGTGCTTACGCCACTGGATTCCGCAAAGGTTTATTTAAAATTAAAAATAAAAGACTACTAAAAACTTGGCTAATATGAATTTTATAGTAGCGCAGGAAAATAAAGGAAAAGGATCCCTCTAGATACCTAATCAATCAGTATATTAAACTGTATTGAGAGTCAAAGGGATTACCTCTCTTTGACCGCTAAATTTCAATTTTTGAATATTACAATCACACATAAATTTAGCTTAATGATCTAATGAACAATGGTGGTAAGGTCCACTGAACGCACCTCCAATGCTTTAAAATTTACTCAAACTCACCCCAAATCACAGAACCCTCAGTTGCCAACTTGTGCATAAACCCGTACAACCCGCTCCCAAACTGAAGCTGCAAAAGCAGATGCAGACCAGTTTTTATTAACCCATGTTGGGATCACAAATGATACCACCACTGTACAGCCTACCCCAGTCAACTCTGTGTTGACTGAGGGTCACCCAATCAGTGCGCCCCACCCTGGAGGCACATCTAAGGTTTTACCCACGGTAGTAGGGAGTATTGCAGCTCCCAATACCGTGCATGGGGTTTGGATGGCCTTGCCAACTGCCTCCACTTCGGAAATCAGCCTGGGCGCCCAAACTGAATCTTCAGAAAGTGTTGAATCAGCTGGTCATCATTTTTTCACTTCCAATATTACCCAAAGCGGCCAAACTGAATCTATGGTAATTGGTGAATCAGTTGGCCATCATTTTTAATGGTTTGGAAAGTATTCAACGCGCTTCAACTGAAAAAACACTAAGTGGTGAATTATTAAGCCATGATAAAAATCAAAATCAAAATTCAAATGGGGCTAGTCAAATAGCCAATCAACCAGCTGAAAATTCCCTAACAGTATCTACTGATGGTCGGATGAAGGCTGGAGTAATAGATTGGTTTAATGATGATCCAGAATTACTCAATCAATTGGTAAGGAATAAACCCAAACCAGGTAAGCCTACCCAACCTGCAAAAAATCAGGTACCTACTGGGAAGGCCCAGAAGGGGCCAGAGCGTAAATCCAGGGGAATGCTGCACCTCCATCTGGGGTTCCCCCCATGGGGAATCCACTAACTTAAATTTAAATTTAAACGTAAACAAAAATAAGCGAGTGAAGGATGCCTCAGGCGCATGGCAGAAAAAACTAGTGCCTGCATCACCCACCATTGACCCTCATAAAGCTGCTTTTGTGGCTGAAGTGAGGAAGAGATGGGCAGAAACTTGCTCACAACGTGCACTCTCTAGGTCCACTCTTGCTAATGCATTTAGATTCTACTATGTTCATAATACTGTTGAGTTTTATGCAAGGGATTATTTTAGTTATTTTGAAGCCATAGCAAGAGCTTTTCTAGTAAACACCACTATTTATGAATTGGCGGAAAGCCACTATATTGATGTAGGGTTTACAACTGGAGTGGATGCAGACCTTGCAGCCTCAGTTACAATTGATAATCCGCATGTCTTTCTTCATGTGCTGAGAACTAGATCTAACTTTGAGAAAATTTCATGGGTAACTTTCTTAAATCTTCTAACTACAGTGGACCCAGAATCCCTAAAGCTTGCGCTTCATCAGGGGATTAATGGAATTTGGGTAAGTTCTATCAGTAGACATGTGCACACCAGCCTATTATGCCCCAAACCAGAGGGCTCATATTGCTAGGGCATCAATTATCCCCAACCCAATGGTGGCCCGAAACATGGAGGTAATTCACTTGTTGCAGTCATTGTATCCTGTTCATAAATCTTCTTTGTTGATCCAGACCAGTCACGACCACGTTGCTCATGGTGTAATGCTTTGGGCCACCTATTTAATAGTTGTACAGCTCGTAAACAAACTCTCTCATCTAGTAGCCTAGTCCCTGTGACAGGTAAGAAACGCTTCTCTACAGAAGCAGCGGCAATCTCACAACCAACCCACTGGGTGCCCGTGCAGGATCTCACCCCCTCTGCCCTTCATGTAGCAGTTGAGAAGGCACATCCAGTAGCACAACTTCATTCCCTTAGTGCAGTTAACCCTCTCCCTATGAAAACCCCTTCTAAATTGCCAGACCTTTCACCAGCCCAAAATAAGCGCAAATATTCTTCTCATCAAGCTAAAACACTGGAAGCCAGCCCAGGGGTGGCATCTAAAACGTGTTCAGTAACACAAAATATCCTGAGGGTGGAACAGATATGAAGTACCCCAAGTCGGGGTGGAGGCTCCAAGTCATTGCCACCCCTACCATCTACAGGTATTGCAACTCGGACGCCATTCTCAGTACTGAAAGAGGTTCCTAAGGTCTCTGATACATCAGATGATGCACAAATGGAGGAGTATATGGAGCACCCCCAAGATACTCCTGTGCAAAGCAGCGGGTGAAGTATCTTAGGCTGGCTTACAGTTCCTCAGCCCCGCCAACTCAGGATAATCCTCCTCCTCGTCAATCAGCACGGATTGCTGCAAAGAGTCAAGCTCAAGGACTAAAGATGAGAAGCCTTATGGATGAAGGTAGAAGCTCTGGTAACCCCCCAGGTTACGGAGGGGGACAGCTATGAGGCCCCAAAGGGGCACCCTGACCCTGCAGTCCATTAACTTTAATGGGCTGCAGGATTACCAGCTGAGTGCTCGCCTCCTCCGCAACTTCAGGTTGACTCACGTGGATATTGCAGCCGTCCAGGAGCCCCATGTCCCCCCTCTGATTTTGTAGTATGGAATGACCATTTTGGAGGTAACTCCTGTTGGACACACTATGTAGCCCTTATTATCCTCAACCCTAGGTGAAAACCCACCAATTTTCGAAACACCATGATAATCGCCTTATATTGGCTAAATTATCATCCCCTGAGTTCTCCTTCTTTGTTGCAAGCATATACCTGACAAATGAAGGTCAAGAGCAGGATCGTCTTTTGGAAGAAATTGCTCTCCTACAACTCCCAGGCAATACAGTACTGATGGGGGATTTCAACACAATATTGAGTCAGGTGTGTGACACCTTTCCTCCTGTCACACAAGATAGACGAGGTACAGCTTGGCTTAAAAATTTCCTCAGGTCATGTGGTTTTATGGATGCCCTCCCCCTCAGCATTAGGCCTTGGCTATATGTCTCGGATCCAGGGTGCAGGTTGGAGATTCACATCAGCTTCACGGATTGATATGGCCCTAGTGGGCCCCTTGCTGGTTGGTCGAGTTTCCTCTCCCATAGCCTGAGATAACACTATAAGTGATCACAGATCCCTCACGGTGAGCCTGACAAAAATCCTCGGACCATCAAGAAGATTTTGGCCAAAGACTGCTCCAGGGCTCTTGAACAACCAGTCTGCAAGTTAGAAGATAAATGAAGCCATTTGTGAGCCAGAGCACCTGGCTTCACCATATTTGCGAACTTTACAAGAAAAATGGGCTGATACAAAAGCAAGGATCCTAAAGATAGCCTACAATTGTTCTAAGGCTCGAATGACAGCGGCCCAGGCTAAAGTCAGACGTGCTGAAGCTAGAATAAGACACCTTGAAACGAATTGCCAACTGGTGCTTTTTCTCAATAGTTGAAGGCTTGGGAATTGGTCCACGAGACATACCAGCAGGAACTTACTGAGCAAGAAGAACGTGCAGCAAACTTCACATCGTCACGTCACTACACCCAGTGGGAACAGCCCACCCGTTTCTTTTACCAGAAGCAGAAGCCCACTCAAAGGATCAGGAGATTGCAACCCTGAGAGTGGGGACCACTGTCACCACAAACAAGGAGTAGTTCATTAGCGAAATCCGCCGTTACTATTCAGCCCTCTTCAAGGCTTCCTGGGTAAGCCCAGCAGATGTTCATAAATTCATTTAAGGGGCTCCGGAACCAATGATTAGTTTCTCAGCAGATGAAGAACTTCTTGCACCAATTACACAACAAGAAGTAATGGACATTCTACTCCACAGCCCATGCCTGAAGGCCCCAGGCCCAGATGGTATCCCGTTTGAGGTGTATCTAGTGGATCCCGTCGCAGTTACAAAGGCCCTCCAGTCCCTCTTTTTGACCTTCTTGGCAGAAAGGGGAGTACTTCCTGACTCGAGAGGATCAATTATGACCCTTATCCATAAGAAAGCGAGCTGAGAGGACCTTGCAAACTAGCGACCACTATCACTATTGAACATGGACCACAAACTATTTAATAAGCTTCTAACAAACTGCATGACTTAGTGGGCAGCACCACGCCTCAACCCAGCTCAACATGGCTTTATCCCAGGTAGATCGCTTTGGAACAATTACAATGAGCTTTTAGCAACCCTGTCAGCTACCTCGTCTCAAACACATGGTTTTGTGGCGCTTCTGGATATGGAAAAAGCATATGATCGAGTAAATTGGAAGTATCTGACGCCTCCCTAACCAGCCTCCACATACCACCACAAGCTAGGACATGGCTATCAGCGCTTTAAGCCCAGATTCACACTAAGGTACTGTCCCAACAGGCTTTACAGCAGCGTTTATGGTTTAACAGGGTCTCCGGCAAGGGGATTTACTGAGCCCAATCTTGTTTAACATAGCTTTGGATCCTCTTCTTGCCCTACTACAAGAACGACTGGTGGGTATTCAGGTTTCTAGGAAACCCCCCCCCCACCCGTACCATAGCCTTTGCTGATGACACAGCAGTGGCAGTTGAATGTAAGAAGGACCTAGACCTGGCCTTGGAGGCCCTGGATTCTACTCCAAGGCGTCCAATGCAAAAGTTATTACTTCTAAAACCATTATAGTGCAAGTTGGTACCCCATCTTTTCCTCCGCCTTTTGGTTTGTAACTACATGAGACACCTTTTCAGCATCTTTGTGTCCTCACCACACCACAAGGGGTTGCAATTAATGATTTTGAGGACCGCTTGCTTAATGCAATAAACTCTCATGTATCTAGCTGGAGCTTACGGCGTATCACCCCCCAGGAACGCGCCCTGATGGCGAATGTTTTTCTTCTATCAAAGCTATGGTTTCTCACTCATGTCTGCCCATTTATGGACAGTTTCTACACGAGGTTGAATGTGATACTTCGCTGTTGGATATGGGGATCCAACCACCCACCCACAGCTCTGACCACAATATCCAACCCTGCAGTGAGGGGGGCCTGGGTCTTTTGGACAATAGGTCTCATGCCACTTCAATACTGATGGGGTTCCTTAGGCCCATCATTTTCTGGGATATGGCTCCAATGCCATAATGGGCTCCAGCCTTACGCCAGGGCTTAGCGGCCTCTCTAGGGCTCTCACAAACCTCACCAACAGCTGTGGGAGAGTGGCTAACAAACCATTCAGGCCACCACCTCAAACTTTTATCAAGAATTTACTGGAATCAGGCTCTCCTTGCACTTAAGAGGGTAGGAGTACAGGTGTACCACGCCTTCCTCTATAAAAGGAGTGGCCCTGGGATCAGCCCACAGCATCACACCCTGGTCCACAATGGGAGAATTAAAATCTTCCACCTCCACTCTTTGGACAGACCCCCAATGCGGCCTCGTCTCCTTTAACTTTTACTCCCCTCTGTGGAGTGTGATCTCAAGGCGCTCTGGAAAGAAGTTACCCATCCTGTTCTCTCAGCAAAAGTGTCAAATACATTTTGGCGCGTTCTACACTGCTCATACAGGACAGGGGATTAAACTGGTCCAAACTTCCAGCACAAGTGTTGCCCATGATGTGCAGAGCTGACTGACACCCACCTCCATCGCTTCTTTACTTGCCCCCTCATAGCCCCTTTCTGAAGCAAGGTCCACGAACTCCTGCGAGCAGAACCCTGGGTAGCGCACCCTGTTCAGGACTTCATCTTCAACCTCTCACTCCCCAATTGCTCCCAATCATTAAGGGTTTTGGCATTTGGTGTAGTGATATGGACTATTCATAATTCATATCTTCGCACCACTTTTGACTCCACTCTTTGGACGCTGCCCCATATGATAACCCACTTTCAGGTTCATTTTGAGATGGCTCTGAGAGTATTTATTATGTCACCATGGGCCAATAGGTCAGTTTGAGTGGAAACCTGGCTCTGGAAAAGCTTTTCCCACCCTTTAATGACACCTCTGCTTACCCCTGCCTTCGCCTCAAGCTCTTAGGAGCTCAGGAGTAATTAAATAAAGATTGGTGTATCCCCCTTTAGGTTGGGACCACCTAGTGCTAAAAAATAAGAGTCAAATGGATTTAATAATAAGTTTGGAATGGCTTGTTGCAAGCCAAATAGGGGAATATGTACATTCAGCCTATTGAAGCTCAGAATACTCGCTTCACTTTGGCTGAATGATGGATGGGGAGTTCACATTTGGCAATATGTACCCGTGAGGTAACGATTTATTGTATTTTAGCCAATCCCATATGGCTAAAATTAGTTCACCTTGGGGACCTCCACCATGCTTATAAGAGGGGGTGGTCCCCACTTAGGTGGTTTAATGGAATTGGCCGTGACAGGGGAGAAACCTCTGATGGACTCCCCAGGTTCCCTTGTGTGGTTGGGGCAATTTCATTTCCAAACTTCGTGCTAATTGCCCAGATAATATTTGTAACATTTGTTGGGATTTTTTGCTAAAATTCCCATCTTTCTAGAATACATGGTGTCACTAGGGTAAAATTCCCAAAAAGCAAAGTGAATCAGAAATTGGTTGACCTGAATTTCAGATGAACTACATTTGTGGTATTTTGGGATATTCACCTGGTTGTATCCATCGGGGATCAATCTGGATGAATGCCTAATATCTCGTCGGGTGGAGCAGCTGAGAAAATAGGGGCATCTGATAGAGATTAACTATCAGGTGTACCGATTGGGATCAGTTGGGTTTCATCACCAACTGATTAGGAATGTATGGTTAGTTGCAAAGTGAGTGATGCAACCTGCAACAAGTGAATTGAACAGATGGTGAGTGACCTGCTTTAATGGGTACAAAGACCCATTACCTAAGCAGGTTGCTAGCCAATTATGGTTGGTTCACTTGGATTGAGAGGAAAACGTTAGGGACACGTTTCTGACTCTTTCCATTTGAGGTCTCAAGGATGTCCAACGCTGGATTCCTAGCCAGGATGTGGAAGACCATCGCTGCCAAGATGAGGAAGGGTGATTTAATGGCAACAGCTGCCGTTTCATCAAAGAGGTGTCAACTGAGGGTTAGACAGCCAAATTTCCTATAAATTCCCTAGGATTTACTATAATAAAGAATAGATAAAAACTGATAAAAATTAATATATTAGAACATTATTAGTTTTTTTGTAGATTTGGCTATAGTTAGACTATCAGCATTAGTGTAAAGTTCCATCTCAAGGATATTATTGCAGAAGGCAAGAATTGGTAGACTCTCAGAGAGAAGAATAGAAATCTAAGCGGGGATCTAGAGATGAAGGGAACCATAACTAAGGGATCACTGCTGACTGTGTGTTGGGTTGAAGGAGACTGTCATCAGAGGACCTTGACGAAGATTGAGTGGACAGTAATATAGGGAACGAATCCCTATGAGTACAACTATCAAGTATCTAATAAGAAATACCAGCTGAAGCATTGGGCCTGATAATAGTTCCAACTCAACAACAGATAATAGTCTCCATACTATTATCAGATAATATATTCTTTACAACGCGAGGTGCACGAGGAAATCTAAACATGTGCAGTAAAAGATTATCAGGATTGTTTGCCAATAGGAACAAAATAGTTAATTTTTTACAAGTTGGTGCTCACTACAAGGGTAGTTGAGTAGAAGAATCTATCTATGATGTTGTACAAAAAAAGTTTCCAAAAAATTTTTCTCTCTCGTTGCAATCACTTTTGCAACTTATTCAATTCAAGTCTGAATTTAGTTTGATAATCTCACAGAGGAGATTAGTCTTTGCCCATGTCAGGGAGCAGTTGGGCAAGAAAGGTAAGAGGGCACAGGTGGTAGGCCTGCGACCTCCAACGTTCAAAAACGCCCTAGAGAAACTGGCGGATTAGACAAAAATAAAAAACTGGCGGTTACTATTTCCCCAGAAATCCTCACTTGGCAGGCGCAATGTAACCAGTACATCAACACGCCGCACTCTCAACCACTCTCATCGGTGGAATATGGAGTCTGGGTGTTTCTGGATATCCAACAAACAGCCATGTGGGAAAAATTTTGTGGGGATGTGCACACTTTTTCCTGACTGCGATGTACATGCACCTCACTCCATGTCACGCGGTTGGCTGGATCACAGTTTCAAAAACAAGGAGGCAGAAGATGAAGCTGCTGCGGTGCGTTGTGTGATTAACCTCCCCAAAGGGCAATGGGTCATCAAATCCAAACGCACCAGATGGACAAAATCCAACCAAATTTTCCTCACGTTTGACTTTTTGCCTACTACAGTCAAGCGTGCCATTCTGAAGCTGCACCTGAAAGAGGGTCTTACCATATATGGCGAAATACAATTCTTTTATATGCAATGCTTTAAGCTGATGCCACACCTGTGCACTGGCAAAGATATTGCAGTTTTGACTCCAACTGAGGAGATCGCAAAGGACCTAACCCAGATCCTGCACTCCACTTATATCAATATTGAAGGTCATACCACCCACCCTTTCTGGGTAACCTTAGACAGTGCACCCCCATCTGCACCCACTGTGACGCATTTGGCCATAAGGCACATGCATGCCCCACCAAGGAGGGCATTACATTACAAGAGCACCCCTCAGCGGCCATGGCCAGCGGGGAGGCTCACTATGAACCAACCACCAATATGAAAGAGGCCTTCCCATGGGGAGCACAAGGCTGCTACATACTAGTAAAGCCTGTATCCCCTCAAGAGCGAAAAAAGGCCAAACAGGCCCGCAGGGCCGCGGCTAAGGAAGCGGCCAAAGTCGCCTCCACTATCCCACACTCTCAACGCCAGGAGGACATTGAAACCTTCACGGTGGAAGCAACTTGGGAATCTCTCAACCACTCAGATTGGGAGGCCCAAGCTGACTGGGCCACCCAATCTGAGGATCTGATGGGCGACTCAATCTCACCAGACCTTGGCAACCAAGTCCCAATTGAAACCAACTTGGTCTCCAACCTAACTGAAAATTTTTTTGATCCAAACGTAGGTGCACCAAACTCATCTGCACCGCAAAGAATTCGTTTGGCGGTGGGGAAACAAAAAGTGAAGGCAAAAGCCAACGTGAACCTGTCTTCTAAAATTAACAAAACTACTGATAGCATTGCTGCTAACACTTGCGCTTCTGTGAAGGCCTGTGGGGATACAGAGGAGACTGGTGGGCCTGGGTGACCACCCCCTTGCACCTAAGGTGTGATGGGGGAAGCCTTCACTTTAGGAACATTGAATATCTCTGGACTCAAGGCCTTACCATCCCGGGCTAGAAAACTGAGTTTTTTACAAAAAAATTTACCCATGGACATCTATGCCATCCAGAAGTCCCACTATCCGCGAGTCTCTGAGGACGCTTGGAAAACCATGCTCCTCCCTTCTCTATCCTTCTGGTCTGAGCACTGTGGGGTGCTTGTTCAGAAAAACAATTTTTTTAAATTTTTACATCTGAATCCTTCCTCAATGTCCATGTCCTCGTTGTTACTTTTTTGTGGGCCTTCGTGGCACATGCTATCATCAACATTTATGCCCTGACCTGTGCACAAGAGCGTCAGGAATATTTCTCGTCGGTCAAAGCCCTTCCACTACCCCCTGACCCTTTCATAGTTGGCAACATGAATTGTTGGCTAAACACACCCACGGACCATTGGCCTTCCTCATCCCACGCCCCCCAGGGTCACATAGAACTTTGCATTCTAAAGGCCACCCTTGGGTTATTAGATGTGCTGCCACGGCAAGCTCCACTGCTCAAGAACATGATGTACCCCATGTCCACAACGGTTAATTAAGGTCCATGACCTGCATGTACCCTATCCTCACACCGACAAAATTTTGATCTCACATTTCCCACTTTCACACATCAAAAATCAATTTCTCTGACTACCGGATGGTCTCAATAACCTACCACTTACCCATCACAGTGGCTAGAGCTCCGCATTGGTGCAAACTCCACCCACCCAAAATTGTGTCAAAAGGATTTTCCTGTTTGGGTGGAATCAGCGACTTTGACAAAAGAGTTTATTACACCATTTTACTCGGACCCAATTTCCACATGGTCAGCCTTCAAAGAGGATACCATCTGCCATGCTTGCCACCTCTCCTCCTGATGCTCACAAGCTACATCAGCCATTATCTCGCACGCTCTGGCAGAGTTGGAACACCTGAAGTCCAACATCCCAGCCACAGGCTACAGCCCTGCTTTGGGCTGAAAGTGGGCAGAAGCAGCTGCCCACCTCAACGCGCTTGTAAGGCAACATAAAAATCGGGTTTGTGTTCAGTACAGGGCCAAACACATTACAGAGGGCAGCACGTGCACCGCATATTTTTTAAAAAATTCATTGCACTGCAACAAAGCATGGCCTGCACACAGGTGCAGAGATTGGATGATTTCATTGCGGATACACCGGCTGAAGTGGCGATCAAAATACAAAAGGATTACTCCAAGTTGTACTGATCTGATCCAATTCAGCCAGCTGAAATGGCGGAATTTCTTGATAGCACTCACATCTGCACCATTTCCCAATACCCAGAATTAATGAATCTAATTACTCTGAACGAACTCTGGTCCGCCATCCACGGTGCACCAAATCAGAAATGCCCAGGCCTTGATGGCATTCCATATGAGTTCTATAATATGTACTTCAAATATCTATCCCCACTGCTGCTACCCTTCCTTAACTAGAGACTTTTGGATATGTTCCTTCTACCAGGAGGGCAAGAGGCCTTCACCATCACACTCTTCAAGAAAAGGGGATAAGCTAGATTTAGCCAACTGGCGCCCCATTTCTTTAAATAACACGGATACAAAAATTTAAACAAAAATCATGACTAACCGTTTAGGGATTGTAGCGTCTGCCACAATCTCCCCAGAACAATTTGGTTTCATACCCAGAAGATCGATTTGGGACAACGTGCACTTTGTAGCTAATGCATGACAGTCCACGGCCTCTGGGGCACTTGTATTCTTGGACCAACAGAAGTCCTATGATAGAGTAAACTGGGAATAACTCAGGGCTGCCTCACCAATTCCGCTTGCCCCCTCGCTTCATTAACTGGGTAATGCTGCTTATGGAATCTGCAACAATGGCAGTGTGTGGCCCTGGCTTCCTCACGGAAGTAGTTCGCCCTCAAAGGGGCCTACGCCAAGGGGACCCCCTTAGCCCACTCTTATTTAACTTCAGCCTTGACCCACTACTTCGTAACGTGAATGCCTGACTCACTGGGGTCCATGCACCAAGCCAAGCCCCAGTCAAGATGATGGCGTTCGCAAATGATTGTGTGGTTGGGGTGTTTAATAATCAATATGAACGCGCGCTTGAAGCTCTCATCCAGGAGCATTCTTGGGTAAGTAATGCTGCACTGAACGCTTCCAAAACCAAAATCATCCTCCTTGGTCGGTATCAAACCTGCTGGGCCCCTGCGACCAGTGCCCAGCCTGGCCCATCTGCTCGCACACGTGCTCGCCCTCCCTGCTCACCCCACACCACCCCACTGGTGCTCCCCTTCATGCCACAACCTACCATAGGGCCGTTCCACTATCTGGGCGTGTGGGTGGATGCAGGCGGGTATGCCTCAGCATTAATGGAAAGTCATATTCTAGACAGCGTGAAAAAGCACATCGCCTCCCTCAGAGCCCACCCTACTTCCCTTACTGGCAGGTTTGTTTTAACCAACTTTATGCTCCTCTCCAAAGTCTGGTTTGGAGCCCATGAAATCGCCTTCTCCCCAGGTTTTTTTCAAATCTATTATGCCCTTCTACAAGGGTGGCTATGGTCAGGCCGCCCACCACCAGTGCAGCTTGAGGTCATGTTTGGCCCCCGTCGTTATGGTGGCATGGGCCTGCTCGACCTTAAAGCCCATGCTGCCAAGAACCTGGGCACCTGGATTGAAGCCGTCACTGCCCCTACGCTCCCCTCCCAACACTGGTCCTGCGCGGCACGCTCCAACTTCTCCCGCGCCCTGGGCCTTAACAATCCTTCGCACCCTCACTCCTTGATGAAATATCTGGCTTCCCACCCATTGGCCACAGGTCCTCACGGTACTAAAACCCACCACAAACGAATCCTCCTCTCCATGCGGAGCGCTGAGTGGAGAATCCTTATTAATGGACACACATCCCAGAGAGGCCGCCCCTCTCCTCAGTTTACACAGGAGGTACAGGGGTTACCCATTCAAGATGGCTTGATCCCCACAAGGCCCCATGTCATATCCAGGGTGGACTACCTGGACATGATGGACATCCCTTATTCCCTTGAGACCCAAAAACTATTTGTAAATACGCACACCACCCTCTGTTGCAGCCTCAAATCCGTTCCCATGTGTGGCGCTGCCTAAGGGGGTGTACCATACAGCTGAGCGCTCTAACGCTTTACACTCATCCTGCGTCGTGTGTGGCCAGTATAGGACGTTGTTCCACCGCCTTGGAGAAATGTCCTACCTCTAAAGTGATATGGAGTGAGGTTCAACGTCTGCTGGGCCAGGATCAAACACATCCCCTCAGTCTGTCAAGAGATATGTTTGCTTTATCAATGGCTTCCCCCTTCCACCTTCCCTCTGTGCTCTGGCGGTTGCAATCGCCATGTGGACTATCCACACGATTGTCTTGGATGCCATCACAGGCTCCACCCCCACCCTCCCTGAAGCTGTCCACATTGTCGGTCTCATTTGGTGGACCACTTTCAGGCATGTGTTTGGATACCTCCCACCGCTTCACTGACAGCTGGTCTCCTCCTGGTTCCCAGTCTGGTTCATCAAATCAGACCTTTTCCTCCACACGTGTTCAATTGTGGCTATGGCCCCTTCACACGTTCCCTCCCCCTCCCCATAAGTAGCGTTCCCGCTGGCAACAAGAGATAGCATTGCTTCTCTGGGGTGCCTTCCTTGTTACTAAGTTTTGTCTCTTTTGGGTCAAATTCGGAAGTGTCCATCCCATGGTCAGCCTTCCTCGCAATAAATCAAGATCATCATATATCATGACCCTGGAGGGTTAAATAATTGGCGATAGCTGCCGTTCCCAATTGAGGCACCAACCAAAGAGTTGTGCACTGAATTCACTTTAAATCCCATTGATTTTTTATTATGTGCGAATAAAAAAAGGATGTTCAATTGCTTTTATAATTAGATTGTTTTTGCTCTTGTGATTAGAGTTGTTGAAGGACAAGAAAATTTTTTGTCTTTTTTATCGCTATCTCTGCGGTTTCTGAATGATGAGAAAGTAGAAGGATCTATGAACCATATCCTAGATTAAGTTCTACCAGATGAAATAGTGAAGAAGTCCCTACATTTCCAGAATAACACTCAAGAATAACACAAGCACTAGTTGGCGTTAACCCTAAAAAATATATTGTTTTTCAGAAGCTCAACTAAAGTAGTAGTTTTCATACCACTACTGCCCATTATAATCTATTACTACCAACAAGTCAAACAACGCACATACAAGGAACTTGTGCAGTTGAATAAGGGAGCCAAAGAGAGTATTATTCAGAAAGAGAAAAAATCCTGAACTTAATCAGTTGGTGCTCAATCAAGTCACTACTGGCTCCAAAGTTTTAACACAGATCCAAATACAGGTTTCTTGAAGATTTGGAGGCTGTGGATAAATGATACATAAACTAGAAATATATATTGGAAAGTGACCTGTATGGGATGGACAGATGTGGCAACGCAAACTTAGATATTGACTTTTCTAAAGATTTTGGTCTAAACTTAGATCAACGGATCTTCACGTTAGAAGTACCCAACCAACTGCAGCGTACTTAGAGAATTTACGTTTAATGAAGGCTTGTTATTTTATCAAATTTGACAAATATTATGAGGTATACTGACTTCATACAGTTTTACCTAGTTAAGTGCAAAACTACCTGTAAAAGTTTTGATTAGTTGTAGTCTAAGTTTTACCATTCTTGTGCTCACTACAGGGGTCACTTTTGATGACATTTTTAAAAGAAATTAAGAAAAACTTTTCTTTCTCGTTGCAATCACTTTGAAACCTATTCAATCCAAGACTGAATCTAGTTTGATAATCTCACAGAGGAGATTAGTCTGCGCCCATGTCAGGGAGCAGTTGGGCAAGCAAGGTAAGAGGAGCAGGTGGAAGGCCCGCGGCCTCCAACATTTGAAAACGCCCCAGAGAATCTGGCGGAATAGACAAAAAATTTTAAAAAACTGGCGGTCACTATTTCCCGGAAGATACTCACATGGCAAGCACGATGCAACCAGTATATCAACACGCCACACTCCCAGCCACTTTCGTCAGTGGAATTCGGAGTCCGCATATTTCTGGACATCCAAAAAACGGCCTTATGGGAAAAATTTTGTGAAGATGTGCACACAATTTTCCTGACTGCGGTGTACTTTGCACCTCACTCCATGTCACGCGGTTGGCTGGACCTAGGTTTTGAAAGCAAAAAGGCAGCAGACGAGGCTGCAGCAGTGCATGTAGTGGTCAACCTCCCCAAAGGGCAATGGGTCATCAAATCCAAATGCACCAGATGGACAAAATCAAACCAAATTTTCCTCACGTTTGACTTTTTGCCTACTATGGTAAAATTTAATATTTTGGAACAACACCTGAAAGATGGTCTCGCCATATATGGCGAAATAAAATCTTTTAAAATGCAACACTTCACGCTGATGCCACACCTGTGCACTGGCAAAGCCATCGCAGTTCTGACCCCAACTGAGGAGATCATGAAGGACCTAACCCAGATCCCACACTCCAAATTTATTGATATTGCAGGGCATACCACCCGCCCATTCTGGGTGACCATGGACAGCGCACCCCCTATTTGCACCCACTATGATGCGTTTGGCCATAAGGCACACGCATGCCCCATCAAGGAGGGTGTCACATTCTAAGAGCACCCCTTGATGGCTATGGCCAGCGGAGAGGCGCACTACGAACCAACCACAAGCACCAAAGAGGCTTTCCCGTGGAGGAGCACAAGGCTGCTACCTACTGGTAAAGCCTATCTCCCAGCAAGAGTGGAAGAAGGCCAAGAAGGCCCATAGGGCCGCAGCCAAGGAAGCGGCCAAAGCCACCACCACTATCCCACACTCACAACGCCAGGAGAACATGGAAACCTTCACAGCAGAAGCAACTTGGGAATCCATCAACCAATCAGATTGGGAGGCCCAAGCTGACTGGGCCACCCAATCTGAGGATCTGATGGGCGACTCAATCTCACCAGACCTTGGCAACCAAGCCCCAATTATAACCAACTTGGTCTCCAACCTAACTGAAAATTTTTTTTGATCCAAACATAGGTGCACCAAACTCATCCGCACCACAAAAAATTCATCCAACATCAGGAAAACAAAAAGTGAAGGCTAAAGCCAACGCAACTCTTTCCGCAAAAAAAAACTCTGATAATGTTGCTGCTAACACCTGCGCTGCTGTGAAGGCCCGCGGGGATCTAGAAGAGGCTGGTGGGCCTGGGTGCCCATCCCCTCACACCTAAGGTGCGATGGGGGAAACCTTCACTTTAGGGAAATTGAATATATCTGGACTCAAGGCCTTCCTGTCCTGGGCTAGGAAACTGAGTTTTTTACAACACAGTTTACCCGTGGACGTCTATGCCATCCAGGAGTCCCACTGTCCACAAGGTTCTGAGGAAGCTTGGAAATAATGCTCCTCCCATCCTTACCCTTTTGATCAAAGCACTGTGGGGTGCTGATTTATAAAAATAATTTTTCAAATTCACATCCTCAGAAACATTCCTAAATGGCCGAGTGCTCGTCGTCGCCTTCTCATGGGCTGACGTAGCGCACGCAATTGTCAACATCTATGCCCCAAACAGTGCATGTGAGCGTCAGGAATTTTTCTTATCATTCAAATTCCTCCCGCTACCCCCAAACTCTTTCCTAGTCAGCGACATGAATTGTTGGCTAAACACACCAACGGCAGGTGGCCATCCTCACCTCACGCCCCTCAGGGTCACGTAGAACTACGCGTTCTAGAGGCCACCCTTGGGTTAATGGATGTGCTTCCGCGACATGCCCCGCTGCTCAAAAACATGACATGTCCCCACGTCCACAACGGCCAATTAAGATCCATGACCCACATTGACCTTATTCTAATGCTGGTAAAATTCCAACCCCACATCTCCCACTTCAAAACAACAAAAATGGAATTCTCCAACCATCAGCTGGTCTTGCTAACCTACCACCTAACTGTCACAGCTGCTAAGGCCCCACATTGGTGCTAAATCCGCCCCCCAAGCTGGCGTCACCAGGATTTTCCACGTGGGTGGAAGAGGCAACTTTTTGCAAAAAAGTTTGTTGCACCATTTTGCGCGGACCCCATTTCCACATGAGCAACTTTCAAAGATGACACCATCCGCCACTATCGCCATCTCTCCTCCAGATGCTCATGAGCCACATCGGCGGTTATCTCGTGCACTCTGGCAGAGTTGGCACACTTGGAGTCCAATATCCCAGTTACCGGACACAGCTCTGCATGGGGCTGGAAGTGGGTGGAGGCAGCCGCCCACCTTAACGCACTCAAAAGGCAACACAAACATCAGGTTTGTGTCCAATACAGGGCCACATGCATCACTAAAGGTGACAAGTGCACTGCACACTTCTTTAAAAAAATTTTGCACCATGCCAGAGCGTGGCCTGCACACAGGTGCAAAGATCGGATAATTTTATTGTGGATACACTGGCTGAAGTGGCAATTGAAATGCAAAAGTATTACTCCGAGTTGTACCAATCTGATCCAAATTAGCTGGCCAAAGTGGCGGAATTTCTCAACCAAGCCTGCATCTGCACCATTTTCTGATACCCAGAAATAATGAATTTGATTACTCTGAACGAATTATGGACATCCATTTGCGGTGCGCCAAACCAAAAATGCCCAGGCTCAGATGGCATTCCATATGAGTTCTACAAAAAATATTTCAAATATATATCCCCATTTCTGCTCGCCTCACTTAACCAAAGCCTGTTGGAAACGCGCCTCCTACCAGGAGGACATGAGGCCTTTACTGTACACTCTTCAAGAAAGGGGATTTGCTAGACTTAGCCAACTGGCTCCCCATTTCTCTAACAAACACAGACACCAAAATTTTAACAAAAATTATGGCTAACCTGTTAGGGACTGTAGCATCTGCTACCATCTCCCCAGAACAATTTGGTTTCATCCCCAGAAGGTCGATTTGGGATAACGTGCACTCTGTGGCTAATGTGTGTCAGTCCACAGCCTCTGGGGCACTTGTATTTTTGGACCAACAAAAGGCCTATGATAGAGTAAACTGGGAATACCTCAGGGCCTGCCTCCATTAATTCCTGCCTACCCCCTCGCTTCATCAACTGGGTAATGCTGCTCACGGAATCTGCTACAATGGCAGTGCATGGCCCTGGCTTCCTAACGGAAGTAGTCCACCCTCAAAGGGGCTTGCGATAAGGGGACCCCCTCAGCCCACCTATATAAAACTTCAACCTTGATCCACTACTGCGAAAGGTGAATGCCCAACTCACTGGGGTCCATGTGCCAGGCCAAGCCCCAGTCAAGATAATGGCGTTCGCAGATAATTGTGTGGTTGGGGTGTCTAATAATCAAGATGCATGCGCGCTTTAAGCTCTCACCCAGGAGTATTCCTGGGTAAGCAACGCGGCACTGAATGCTTCCAAAACCGAAATCATCCTCCTTGGTCGGTTTCAGAACTGCTGGGCCCCAGCAACTAGTTCCCAACCTGGCCCATCTGCTCGTCCACGTCCTCGCCCTACAAACTCAACACACACCGCTCCACTGGTGCTCCCCTTTGTGCCACGCCCTACCATAGGACTGGTACGCCATCTGGGCGTGTGGATGGAGGCAGGCGGATACGCGTCAGCAGTAATGGAGTGTTGTATTCTAGACAATGTGACAAAGTGCATCGCCTCCCTCAGAGCCCACCCTACTTCCCTTACTGGCAAGGTTGTTTTAGCCAACTCTATGCTCCTCTCCTAAGTCTGGTTTGGAGCCCACGCCATCCCCTTCTCCCCAAGCTTCTTCAAATCCTTGTATGCCTTGCTGCAAGGATGGCTTTGGTCAGGCCGCCCTCCACCAGTGCGGCTAGAGGTCATGTTTGTCCCTCATCTTAATGGTGGCATGGGCCTGCTTGACTTCAAAGCCCATGCTGCCAAGATCCTGGGCACCTGGATTGCGGCTGTCACCGCCCCTACACTCCCCTCCCAACACTGGTCCCGCGCAGCCTACTCCAACTTCTCCCGCGCTTTGGGCCTCAAAAATTATCAAACCCCCACTCACTGATGAAATACCTCGCATCACACACATCGGCCACAGGTCCTCATGGGACTAAAACCCACTACAAACAAATCCTACTCTCCATGCGGAGCGCTGAGTGGAGAATTCGTATTAGCGGATAACAACCCAAAAAGTCCACCCCTCTCCTCAGTTCACACAAGAGGTACAGGGGCTACCCATTCAAGATGGCGTGATCCCCATTCGGCCCCATATCCTATCCAGGGTGGACTACCTGGACATGATGGACATCCCTTATTCTATTGAGACCCAAAAAACTATCTGGAAATCCGTACACCATCCTCTGTTGCAGCCTCAAGTCCGCTCCCATGTGTGGCGCTGCCTGAGGCGGGTGTATCATACAGCTGAGCGCTCTAACGCTTTACACTCATCCTGTGTCGTGTGTGGCCAGTATGGAACGCTGTTCCATCGCCTGGAAAAGTTCCCTACCTCTAAAGTGATATGGTGCGAAGTTCAACGTCCGCTGGGCCAGTATCAAACGCATCCCTTCAGTCTGTCGAGATATTTGTTTGCTCTATTAATGGCCTCCTCCCTTCCACCCTCCCTCTGTGCTTTGGTGGTTGCAATCGCCATGTGGACCATCCACACGATTGTCTTAGATGCCATCGCAGGCTCCACCCCCACCCTCCCAGAAGCTGTCCACAAATTCTGGTCTCATTTGGTGGACCACTTTCAAGCATGGATGTTTGGATACCTCCCACCGCGTCGCCAACAGCTGGTCTCCTCCTGGTTCCCAGTCTGGTTCATCAAATCAGACCCCTTCCTCCACACGTGTTCAGTTGTGGCTACGGCCCCTTCACACGTTTCCTCCCCCTCCCCATAAGTGGAATTCCCGCTGGCAACAAGAGATAGCATCGCTTCTCTGGGGTGCCTCCCCTGGTACTAAGTTTTGTCTCTTCTAAGTCATATTTGGAAGTGTCCATCCCATGGTCGGCCTTCCCCACAATAAATTTAAATTTAAATAAAAGAAATTAAGAATCAATTACTATTAGTCAAGATCCCAATTACTTCACTATTGTCTTTGGGGACAGATATCCCCTCCAAACTATGGACGTGGAGAAACCTATCCAAGACAACTTACAAATCTTTAGTTAGGACAATGAGGAGAATAATACCCCGCCATGGAGCTCGTCCCCTTAGGACAGCTAGCCTCCCAGTCTTTAGATAGGACAACTAATGTATCTTCAAACACGTCAAGAAGGTTATGAAGTGGTTCCACCATGTATAGCGTCTAACTGCTGGAACTATCAATTAAACACAATCTGGAATGTTCAGGAAGTACAAGAATCAAGATTACCTGTATGTGGATTGATTTTTATTCCAAGAGATGAAAATTTACACCATGATAAGTAATATTGTGACTCATTTACAATTAGAAAAATGACACTTGAATATCCTCCCATCAATTTGACAGACTATGTGAATCTTCGCCATAAAGTACACTAATATCAAAAAACTTTTTTTTCTCTCGTTGCAAACACTTTTGCAACCCATTCAATTCAAGACTAGATCTAGTTTGATAATCTCATAGAGGGGATTAGTCTGCGCCCATGTCTGGGAGCAGTTGGGCAAGCAAGGCAAAAGGAGCAGGTGGAAAGCCCGCGGCCTCTAACGTTCAAAAACGCCCCAGAGAATCTGGCGAGATAGAAAAAAATCTAAAAAACTGGCGGTCACAATTTCCCCGGAGATACTCATGTGGCAAGCACGATGCAACCAGTACATCAACACGCCACATTCCCAGCCACTTTCATCAGTGGAATTCGGAGTCCGTGTGTATCTGGACATCCAAAAAACGGCCCTATGGGAAAAATTTTGTGAAGATGTACACAAAATTTTCCTGACCGCGATGTACGTTGCACCTCACTCCATGTCGCGCAAAGGCTGGACCTAGGTTTCAAAAGCAAAATAGCAGCAGACAAGGCTGCAGCGGTGCGCATAGTGGTCGACCTCCCCAAAGGGCAATGGGTCATCAAAACTAAATGCACCAGATGGACAAAATCAAACCAAATTTTCCTCACGTTTGACTTTTTGCCTACTACAGTAAAACGTGACATTTTGGAGCAACACCTGAAAGATGGTCTCACCATATATGGCGAAATACAATCTTATGAAATGCAACGTTTCACACTGATGCCACACCTGTGCACCGGCAAAGCCATCGCAGTTCTGACCCCAACCGAGGAGATCGTGAAGGACCTAACCCAGATCCCGCACTCCACCTTTATTGACATTGCAGGGCACACCACCCACCCATTCTGGGTGACCATGGACATCGCGCCCCCTATTTGCACCCACTATGATGCGTTCAGCCATAAGGCGCACGCATGCCCCATCAAAGAGGGCGTCACATTCCAAGAGCACCCCTTGGCGGCCATGGCCAGCGGAGAGGCGCACTATGAACCAAACTCAAGCACCAAGGAGGCTTTCCCATGGGGAGCACAAGGCTGCTACCTATTGGTAAAGCCCATCTCCCCGCAGGAGCAGAAGAAGGCCAAGCAGGCCTGTAGGACCGCGGCCAAGGAAGCGGCCAAGGCCACCACCACCATCCCACACTCACAACGCCAGGAGGACATGGAGACCTTTGTGGCAGAAGCAACTCAGGAATCCATCACCCAATCAGATTGGGAGGCCCATGCTGAATGGGCCACTCAATCTGAGGATCCGATGGGAGATTTGATCTCACCCAATCGCTGCACCCAAGCCCCAGTCAAAACTGACTTGAGACCTATCCCAACCAAAAAAAATTTTTTTTTGCCCCACTCAATGGTGCACCGAACTTATCCACACCGCAAAAAATTCGTCTGACGTCAGGAAAACAAAAGTGAAGGCCAAAGCCAACATGACTCTTTCTGCAAAAATTAACAAAAACCCTGATAGCGTTGCTGCTAATACCCACGCTGCTGTGAAAGCCTGTGGGGACCTGGAAGAGGCTGGTGGGCCCAGGGGCCCACCCCTCACACCTAAGGTGCGATGGGGGAAACCTTCACTCTAGGGATGCTGAATATCGCCGGACTCAAGGCCTCCCCATCCTGGGCTAGGAAACTGAGTTTTTTACAAAACAATTTACCCGTGGATATCCTGGCCATCCAGGAGTCCCACTGTCCATGAGGTTCCGAGGAAGCTTGGAAAACAATGCTCCTACCATCCCTATCCTTTTGGTTGAAGCACTGTGGGGTGCTAATTTGGAAAAATTATTTTCAAATTTACATCTTCAGAAATATTCCTAAATGGCCGAGTGCTCATTGTCACCTTCTCATGGGCTGATGTTGCACACACAATCGTCAACATTTACGCCCCAAACGGTGCACATGAGCGTTGGGAATTTTTCTCATCGGTCAAATCCTTCCCACTACCCCCTAATTCTTTCCTAATTGGTGACATGAACTGTTGGCTAACCTCACCAACGGACCGGTGGCCGCCCTCACCCCACACCCCACAGGGTCACATAGAACTACGCATTCTAAAAGCCACCCTTGGGTTAATGGATGTGCTGCCGCAACATGCCCCCCTGCTCAAAAACATGACGCATCCCCACGTCCACAACGGCCAATTAAGGTCCATAACCCACATCGACCTTATTCTAGCGCTGGCGAAATTCCAACCCCACATCTCCCACTTCAAAACAACGAAAATGGAATTCTCTGACCACTGACTGGTATTGATAACATACCACTTACCCATCACAGTTGCAAAGGCCCCACATTGGTGCAAAATCCGCCCCCCAGAGCTCGCGTCGCCAGGATTTTCCACGTGGGTGAAAGAGGTAACTTTGGCAAAATTGTTTGTTGCACCGTTTTGCACGGACCCCATTTCCACATGGGCAACTTTCAAAGAAGACACCATCCGCCACTATTGCCATTTCTCATCCAGATGCTCACGAGCCACATCAGCGGTTATATCGCGCGCGCTGGCAGAATTGGCCCACTTGGAGTCCAACTTTCAGCCTCAGGATTTAGCCCTGCATGGGGCCAGAAGTGGCAGAGGCAGCTGCCCACCTCAACGCACTTGAAAGGCAACACAAACATCAGGTTTGTGTCCAATACAGGGCCACATGCATCACTAAAGGTGACAAGTGCACCGCATACTTCTTCAAAAAATTTTGCACCATGCCAGAGCATGGCCTACACAAAGGTGCAAAGATCGGATAATTCTATTGTGGACACACCAGCTGAAGTGGCAATCGAAATGCAAAGATATTACTCCAAGTTATACCGAGCTGAACCAATTCAGCTGGCCAAAATGGCGGAATTTCTCGACTGAGCTTATATCCGCACCATTTTCTGATACCCGGAAATAATGAATTTAATTACTCCAAACGAATTATGGACTACCATTCGCGGTGCGCCAAACCAAAAATGCCCAGGCCCAGATGGCATTCCATATGAATTCTTCAAAAAAATTCAAATATATATCCCCATTGCTGCTAGCCTCACTCAACCAAAGTCTGTTGGAAATGCGCCTCCTACCAGGAGGACATGAGGCCTTTACAGTCACACTCTTCAAGAAAGGGGATAGGCTAGACTTAGCCAACTGGCGCCCCATTTCTCTAACAAACACAGACACCAAAATTTTAACCAAAATCATGGCTAACCGTTTAGGGACTGTAGCATCTGCCACCATCTCCCCAGAACAATTTGGTTTCATCCCCAGAAGGTCGATTTGGGATAACGTGCACTCTGTGGCTAATGTGTGTCAGTCCACAGCCTCTGGGGCACTTGTATTCTTGGACCAACAGAAGGCCTATGATAGAGTAAACTGGGAATACCTCAGGGCCTGCCTCCATCAATTCCGCCTACCCCCTGCTTCATTAACTGGGTGATGCTGCTCATGGAATCTGCAACAATGGCAGTGCGTGGCCCAGGTTCTCTAATGGAAGTAGTCCGTCCTCAAAGGGGCCTGCAACAAGGGGACCCCCTGAGCCCACTCTTATAAAACTTCAGCCTTGACCCACTACTGCGAAATGTGAATGCCCAACTCACTGGGGTCCATGTGCCAGGCCAAACCCCAGTCACGATGATGGCATTTGCAGATGATTGCGTGGTGGGGGTGTCTAATAACAAAGATGCACGCGCGCTTGAAGCCCTCATCCAGGAATATTCCCGGGTAAGCAACGCGGCACTGAATGCCTCCAAAATCGAAATCATCCTCCTTGGTCAGTTTCAGAACTGCTGGGCCCCAGCAAGTAGTTCCCAACCCGGCCCATCTGCTCGCCTACGTCCACGCCTTACTAACTCAAAACACACCGCTCCACTGGTGCTCCCCTTTGTGCCACAAAATACCATAGGACCGATACGCCATCTGGGCGTGTGGTTGGAGGCAGGTGGATATGCGTCAGCAGTGATGGAGTGCCATATACTGGACAACGTGACGAAGAGAATCGCCTCTCTCAGAGCCCACCCTACTACCCTCACTGGCAGGGTTGTTCTTGCCAACTCTATGCTCCTATCCAAAGTCTGGTTCAGAGCACACGCCATCCCCTTATCCCCAAGCTTCTTCAAATCCCTGTATGCTTTGCTACAAGGTTGGCTTTGGTCAGGTCGCCCTCCACCAGTATGGCTAGAGGTCATGTTTGGCCCTCATCATCATGGTGGCATGGGCCTACTTGACTTCAAAGCCCATGCCACCAAGATCCTGGGCACCTGGATTGCGGCCGTCACTGCTCCTACACTCCCATCCCAACACTGGTCCCGCGCGGCCCGCTCCAACTTCTCCCAAGCCTTGGGCCTCAACAATCCATCAAACCCCCACTCCCTGATGAAATACCTCGCATCACACACATCAGCCACAGGTCCTCATGGGACCAAAACCCACTACAAACGAATCCTACTCTCCATGCAAAGCGCAGAGTGGAGAATTCGTATTAGTGGACATACAACCTGAAGAGGCCGCCCCTCTCCTCAGTTCACACAAGAGGTACAGGGGCTACCCATCCATGATGGCGTGATCACCATTTAACCCCAAGTCCTATCCAGGGTGGACTACCTGGACATGATGGACATCCCTTAGTCCCTTGAGACCCAAAAACTATTTGTAAATACGCACACCACCCTCTGTTGCAGCCTCAAGTCCGCTACCATGTGTGGCGCTGCCTGAGGCGGGTGTATCATACAGCTGAGTGCTCTAATGCTTCACACTCATCCTGTGTCGTGTGTGGCCAGTATGGAACGCTGTTTCACCGCCTGGAGAAGTGCCCCACCTCTAAAGTAATATGGCGCGAAGTCTAACGTCTGCTAGGCCAGGATCAAACACATCCCTTCAGTCTGTCAAGAGATATGTTTGCTTCATCAATGGGCTCCACCCTCCCTCCGTGCTCTGGTGGTTGCAATCGCCATGTGGACTATCCACACGATTGTCTTGGATGCCATCGCTGGATCCATCCCCACCCTCCCTGAAGCTGTCCACAGATTCCGGTCTCATCTGGTGGATCACTTTCAAGCGTGGATGTTTGATATCTCCCACCGCGTTGCCGACAGCTGGTCTCCTCCTGGTTCCCATTCTGGTTCATCAAATCAGACCCCTTCCTCCACACGTGCTCAATAGTGGCTACGTCCCCTACACACGTTCCCTCCCCCTTCCCATAAGTGGCGTTCCCGCTGGCAACAAGAGATAGCATCGCTTCTCTGGGGTGCCTCCCCTGGTACTAAGTTTTGTCTCATCTGAGTCATATTTGGAAGTGTCCGTCCCATGGTCGGCCTTCCCCACAATAAATTCAAATTCAAAGTACACTGATATCAGCAGACCGGTTGATTCACGGTGGCTCAGTACTGGGACAACCAGTTAATGGCATAAAACTAAATCTTATCTTTTGAGATGTCCACGCGGTTGTCTCATGCAACCAATGCCAAATGGGTGAAGCTGATCGCTGAGTAGATGAACTTGCTTAGCGATTGGATACAAATCTGGCCAACATCATTGGCGAGGTGCTAGACCAGCGTGGGGCATCATCCCAATGGGTAGCCAATGTGACCCACCAATGCGGTCAGGTCTAGAAATACCTGAAAGCAGATGTAGCATGACACACAGCTGCAGAAGCTATCAATAAAGGAGGCCCATGCTCGAACTGGATGCACCATTTGTAAATTGTAGAAAAACTTGGACCAGAAGTTTTTTACCTCTCAAACGTAGTGTTGATCACCAAAAAGATCCAAGACCCTGAATGGAGCACCAAAGTTGGTAAGAACACACTCTGAAGCCTCAAAGCAATCCTGGATGATACTATCCAAAAATATAACCATCTGAGCAGAGAATTCAGTTTGGTGAACAGTTTGGCCAGGAACAGGGCTTGAGAATCAATAACCTCACCAAGGAAAATGTTGACCTAAAGGCCTGTCTTGCAACACCCAAACTAATCATAAGAATTTGAGGAATATTTAGAGCACAAGCTCCGATACTTTTTCTGACAAACTGTACCAGTTACAAGATTAAATCATAAATAGAAGCTGTAGATGCTGACAGGGTCCGCCCATCAGAACATCAAGAGAAATCTTCACTAACACCCACAATTCCAGTCCCACGGACTCAAGATCTTATAATAATGAGGCACTCGTGAGATGATATATTCTGGCAGTTCTGAACTTGATACCCACCCCAGAAATATTTAACCCAAACCGCCATTCTGGAAACCCCTACCCGCGCCACACCAGGTGTCCCAGACAAGCATGAAAAAACACCAGCCAGTCTAATGCCCATTATTGGTTCATCCACCTCTACCTCATTTTGTCTAAACTTAAGCTCCAGAACCAGTGGGGCTAACCTACCACCCACGCCATGGAGTTTAACCAAACCACATAGGACTCCAGTGGTTTCAGGGTTAACCATCAATTTGCCAAAGTTTGACAAGAATTAAAACATACATACCTTTTGTCACTGTTTAAAATTAGCATGGATGGTGCAAGTGATAAGGCTAAACTGGCAACCTTAAGAAACACGTTAAATTATGAGAGCTTGGAGCTGGTAATGCCAAAATCAGTAAAACCTGACAATCTTACCATAATGCAAAGAACATTAATGTCAAGGAATTTAGCATAGTGGAGATGATAATGACCAGGAAAACCGCCTTCATCAACATCTCCTTCAAGTAAACAAACATATCTTAGAATTTGCTTGTTAATTCTACATCAAAGCCTAAGTTCTATATGGCGCGAAAGTCTGATTCCTTATGATGCACAGATTACCCTATGAAGTGCTTGTGAACTGAAAAAAGAACTGTATGGGTCATGCTACCCATGTTAGTAATGAATATAACGTATACCAGATGGTGAACTATCTGCACTGATGTGTCACGACCTAAAACACACCTAACAAAGGGAATTGTGATAACTAAATAAACAAAATTATATTTCTCCCGCAGGATAATGAAGAGAGTTTCATGGATGCCAAAAAACCCAGAAGACCTGACATCCACTACATCACTTGCCACCAATGTGGCGCAAAAGGGCACTGAATCAATCAGTGCATGAAAGAGGGCCAAACCTAAAGTCCACCACATGGGAGCTGAAGTTATTAACAACAGGAAATGAGTGGACGGAGTAGAAATATTATTCTACTCATGCCAGATCCCAACATATCCCTAAACTGACCCATGAAGAGACGCTGGATTGGTTCTTTAGCCCATTATTGCTGATGGCATTCTAGAATTTATCACCCAATTGCGCTTAGAGGACCAGCTGACCAAGCTGATGAAGTAATATCAAAACCTTATGCACAGCATCCCAAAAAACATAAAATTGGTTGCCTCTGGTGACATACCCATACTAGGGGGTCAGCTTCGCCATTTCTCTTGTGAGCTAAAGAAACCTAGATTATTACTCTCCAATGAATTACAGTCTTATTTGGGCCAGGCGAAAATCTTGTAGTAAATTACATAAATATAAATGACTCTCACGATACCAAATGAACTTATATTGATACTGCATAGGCAAAGTCTGAGTCAGAGCTGTAGTAGACAAAGTAGCCCCTTGTTGAGATTTTTAACCATCATTCCAGCCTCCTAGATTACCTGTGGATCACTAGGAGATAATTATCAATGGTGAATGAATTGGATATTGGTTGACCCCAATTTCAGGTTAGTAATGCTTATGGGATTTTAGGTAATTCTCCCAGTTCCAATCAATCAGGGATCAATCCAGGTGATTGTAAAGATCTTGTCAGGCAGAGTTTCTAACGAAATTAGCATCTGATGTTTGATCATTGATCAACTATCAGTTATAATTGGGATCGGTCAGGTTTCATCACCAACTATTTGGGTTTTTAATGAGCAAGTTGTGAGGCCTGTGATGCTGACTGCAACTAGAAAATCAATCAGTTAGTTTGCGACCTGCTGTTAGATTTTAGATTTTAAAGATACTTGCTGGTGCTTTTAACATAATCTCCAACAATTTGATTCAGGGGATTTTTTTCACTACTTGTTATAAAAATAATAAACCAATAATAAAACTAAAATGTTAGATTTTTATATTTTTTATTAGTAGTGGTCAGTGGGGTAAAGTAAACCTTAATGATATCAGGACGCAACATCTAGTACTAAAAAAATGATATCAGGACGCTTAGTATTTAAATTGTCTTGAGGCTTAAAGTGAGTCAGTAAAGAAATTCATCATGAGCTAGACACATCCAAATTAGAGATTATTGGGCTTTGACCTATTGGAGCTCTGGAGACATTTTTTGCTTTGATGGGATGGCTGATGGAGGGCAGGTAGGATAAATTCGTGCAGTAAGGTTTTGTTATATTTTACCCTATCAGCGGATGGGAAAGTTTTTGCATATTGCTGGACCCCCTCTGACCCTATAAAATGGGCTGGTCTCTGCGGTGTAGTTTGTACTAAATTAGAAGTAGCCCGGGGAGGAGCCTCCAATGGACTCCCCAGATTCAGCTGACGATTTGATGCAATCCAACCACCCAAAATCGTTTTAATTGCCTGATTAATAGAAGTATAACCACAATTCAAGGTGTTCCACCGGGAATCAACTAGGGTCTTTGGGCCAATATTTTGATTATTTCCCTCCAAACCACTTTTATTAATACATCAGACTTTTAATTGTCCAACATTACCCCCTTCAATACTGGTAGGGGGGAATAGGGTCACAAGAATTATCCATGCACTTGGTTAATGGTAAGGTAGAAGCAAGGGACTTAATGGAATACTCATCCTCTCGTTTATAAGTGATAAAGAAAGGCCCTTCCAATATGGATCAAAGCTTTTTCCTTCTAGGCATGATATGGTTGTATTAGTAGAGTCCCAAGTCTGACACTTGAAAAGAAGGGAGAGGTGGCCAGAGCTCATTAGCTTCTTGGCCCTCTTTAGTGACAGTTTTTACTAAATTATTCATCGCTTCAGACTATAACTGGATGATGTGCTGCGCAAACTTCTTCATGGCTTGATCTGGATCATCAGTCCTAGCTGAGAAAACATCTTTTTCTAGTAAAGCAGGCGCCCCAGGTTTGCAGCCATACAACACATGGAATGGAGACATCTTTAGGATCCAGTGGTAACTGATAAGGTAGGCCATGAAGGCACTGGGCTGGTATAGTTCTCATTGAAGAGGGTCTAAAGTAGCCTTTTTTGTAAGATAGAGATCAAGGTTCTATTAGCTCTTTAAACAGCACCATTGGTGGAAGGGTTGTAAGGGGCTGAGAAAATTTTCAGGATTCCCATAGAGGTGGCTAGAATCATGACCGCTCTGATTGTAAAATTTTCCCGTTGTCACAAAGAAAAAACTGGGGGCAACCATGAAGAGTGAAGATGTACTGGAGGAGGAAAGTAGCAGTGCCTTTGGCTGTCTAAGCTGGAAGAGCCACAGCCTCAACCCATTTTGTAAAGTGGCCAATCCCTACTAATATATATCTATTCCCACCCATAGTTTGGGTAGAGGGCAAACCACATCTAGGCTTATTGTGTTGAAGGGCTGTTGAGGAGTGGTAGGCTGATATTGATACCTGGTTTTGAATCAGGAGTGCTCTTTAAATATCAGACAGTCATCCATGACTCAATAATGATCTCCATGACTCCCTCCCAAAAGTAACGTTCTTTCACCCATTAATAGGTTTTTTGCACTCCGCTGTTCCCTAGGATGATGTGAGACTTGATAAAGACAGGTACTCGCACAGATGGTTGGAGGTAGGGCAACCAGTTCGCCCCTACTTTTTTGTACAACCTCCCATTTTCCACTTTAGTGCTATGGGAGTGTCGAGAAAGCATCTTCTGTACAGGTTAATCCTCATCAGCATACGCATCAGGGGTCATTAGGAGGTCGTGTAACCCCTCTGCCTCACTATTATCTAAGTAAAGGGCAGGCAGCCACATCAACCCATCGACATTCATGTGACATGTCCCAGATTATTCTAATGGTTATATCATAGTGCTGGAGCTTCAAAGCACAGCGTGCCAACCTCTCAGTGGGATTTTTCATATTCTGTAACCACTTTAAAGAGCCGTGGTCAGTAATTACTTCAAAGGAGGTCCCATATAGGAAAGGGCAGTAATATTTGATGGCGAGCAAGATGGCAAGGAGCTCCTCTTCAGTAACGCTATAGTTGCATTTCCGCCTTAGAAAGAATCTTGCTGAAGTAGGAAACGGGATGGTCACCCCCATGCTCATCCAATTAAGCCAAGGTATCTCCAACAGCAGAGTCATATGCATCAGTGAACAGCATTAATGGTTTACTATAGTCATGGTGATGTAAAATTGGCTGTTGCTGCAACAACTTTTAAATGTTTTAAAAGCAGCCTTTTGTTTCGCTCACTAATGGAAAGGAGTGTTTTTGGCCAAGAGGCGTACAAGTGGATCATGAGCCGAGCAAATTTGGGGATAAATTGATGGTTTTACCACATCATGCCTAGGAACACCTAGATAGTGTAGAGTTTTGGTGCAAGCATCTTAGCTATAGCTTCATCCTTATAGTTGAGAGTTAAATTCCGTCTTGTGATATGGCATGTCCCAAAAAATTTATATCTTCTGGAAAAACGTACATTTGGAGGGCTTCAGTTTTATGTTGGAGGCCCGCGGGCGTTGAAACACTTCCATCAGATGGTTGAGATTCTTGTTGAAGATTTTAGATAACAGTAATTTTGTCGAGATATATGATCATACAACTCAATTTATGATCCTGCAGAATGTGATCCATGGCCCTCTGGAAAGGGGCAGGCGCATTGCACAATCCCTGAGATAGCTGAGTGGGTCGGAATAGGCCCTCACTGCAGATAAGGGCAAATTTTTTTTTGGTCTTGTGTAGAAAGGTTATTTTCCAGTATCCACTGGCCAAATCTATAGCGGAAAAGTATTTGGAGCCATAGTGTTGGGCAAGAGCATCATAAATTTGGGGATAGGGTAACTATCCTTTTTGTTGAGGTTGTTTAGTTTGCAGTAGTCCATCACCACCTAATGACCTCCATTCTTCTTCATTATCAACAAGAGAGGAGATGACCAAGGACTTTGCAAAGGCACCATCAACCCCGCGTCCAGAAACTGTTTAAGCTCCGCTCTCATCTGAAGATCTCTAAATTTTTATTTTTGAAAGGGCTTGGATTGGATAGGACGGGCATCACCAACATTGATGGTATGGCTCTAATCCTTCATGTGGACATAGTCATTATCAGATTTAGAGAAGATGTCGATATAGGATTCCAGTAAAGCGTGGACTTTTTCAAGCTTAGTGAGGGTAAGCTCGTCAGAATCTGAATGCAAGGCAAGGTGCATATCAATTGATCTGCAGGTAAGCCCGTGTCTAACATAGACCCATTGCAATGGATTTGGTGGATGTCCTAAATAGGGATTAGAGAACTTTCCCAACCTCCTGATGCCTTTTTAGGACTATGCCCTTCTTGGTAAGATTCCCTAGAAGGATATTGATGGGTTGTTGTTTTGCTGGGTCTAATACACCTGACAACACTCAAGGCTCTAAAGGGCTTATCCTATTATTACTTGTGATGTGCAATAGGAAGTTGTGGTGGATCTGCAAGGTAATCTTAGTGTTAATCACTTTCTGTTCACCTGCTTTAACCACTATCTCCTCTGCCTATAAAAGGGGATTTCATCTAGCGCGTCCACATATTCTGGTAACTTCTTTTATTCCTCCCCGCGGTAGTTTGATGCAAAGGTAAGGCAGAGGAAGAGTACTCAACTAAAGCAAATGTAATCTTTTTATTGGACTCATTGTTAATTAGAATCAAGGGTACTTTGTAATTGCGCAGTGAGAGATAGCCCTGCTTCAGGTTAATGATCCCGTTGTACTTGAGCATAAATTGAGTCTCAATGAGCAGGTCATAAGTGGTACTAGATAAAGCCATCAATGGGGCCAACAGGATAAGTTTCTTAAATCAGATGGGGAGAGAGGAGTACGCTCCAATAATGCAAGTGCTGTTTGGACTGGCAGTCCCAAACTTTTAGTTACATTCCAAGTCAGGAGCAAGCTTTATCTTCTTAATTGATTTAGAAGAAGCAACATTTACTGGAGATCAGTGTCAAGGATAGCTAGGACCCATACCCATTGATGACGAACTCCACCTTGGTTAGGGTCCCCCCAAGGTTAGAGAGAGAGATAGAACTTCCTTAATACGGAAAGTGGACGCAAGTCTATGCTTAATGTCAGATTATTTGTCTATAATGGATTGTAGCATGTGGACATACTGAGTAGATCAAATTAATGAGGCAATGAGCTCGTCAGCGTCACAGCAGTGTCAATAATCTAAAGACCCCTCAACTTTGCTGGAGATAAGTTTGAAGGGGGATCTTAGACCAATCTAATCTCTCTAGGTTCAATTGGTTAGGTTCTCCACATCACCTGGGGCTCCTAAAACATAATCCAATATTAACTACACCCTTCAGATTCATCAGAGGGGTTTTTTGAGGCATGTTAGGGAGCCCATTGTAAACGAGGTAGGTTCAGGTCTTCTTATGACGTGATAGGTCCTGGGGTTGCTCCTCCACCTTACTAACTTTTGTGGGAGGCGTTTTAATTGTGACGACTTGATTTCGACCTTCAAAGTAAGGGGTTTTGCTGCCTCATGGAGACAGGTTTTAGACTAAAGTTAGCTGGATGAGAAGTTAGGGAGATAGCTTTGTGGAGTTGAATGCTTTAACTATGCCAGCTTTGGGTATATCAGCGGCTGTGTGCTTTTGTGAAACAGGCGGTTTGGCTTTTGTGACCTGGTCATTTAACCTATTGTTAGTGGTGGCGATTTGCACCAGAGAAAGGGGCTTAGTTTAAGATCAGGCTTTGGAGCTACTTGGGAAGGCCACTCTGGAGAGAAAATGAGAAAGGCAATGGAACGACTGCTTTCACCAACTGGGTATTTTGAGCTGAAGATGTAGTGGAGAACTGTCATGTAACGGCCATTATTATCTGACCATATTTATGGGGAAAAGAAGCTTTTTGGGATGGAAACTCCGCAAGAGCAGGTATTCAGGGGTAAACAGCCGTATTAGAGGCTAAATTGGTCGCGTAGATGCTTGCCTCAGAGATCCTTGTGTAGGATCAAGTTCATAGATATCAGCCACTGCAAGCAAGGCCTCTTTGATATCTCGCACATTTAATAAAGAGCGCTTTACTGAAGTGATATATATTGCCAAAAAGGGTTAGGATGCTAATCTGTCCAAGATAGCTGCAACGTCATCATCCAGTGGTAGCATTTTTGCAAGAAGTAAAGGTTGAGCTTTACTATAGATTCGCTCCATAAAAAAGGGGATTGATTCTCCCTCTTGCAGACTAATGCACATGAAGGCCGTTTTTGCTCTTGTAAACTTTGGTTGAATCCGAATTCTTTGATAAGAGCTCGTTTAATCTCCGCCCAGGTGCTAAAAGTGGCCATGTTGGGAACCATGATCGCATGTGCCATGCGCCTCAAGTAAGGTTTAATGTGCTTGATTTTGGATGATCCGTTGTGCCATCCATGTCAAATTTCATATACATATCAAAATGAAGCGATGCTGCCCTCATCTAATAAACTTAACTTTAAATGGGGGTTTAAAGGATATAAGAACACGCCCAGTGATAGCAAAAACAGCAGCAGCAGCTTCAGGAGAAGCTTGTGAGGGGAGCTGCTCAAGATTTTTGAGTAGTGATAAGGCTCTGGCTAGTTGCTTTTCAAGGGCATCTATCCTTGAGTCATAATCTTAAGGAAAGGGAGGGGTGTTACTCACTTGACCGCCCCCATTTTAGGTGAAAGATTGTGGTGTACAGGTGCCCCTGTATTGAGCACCTTTTTTAGCACTAGTAGTACCCAACCCAAAAAGGGGAGCCGCCACGCATCTTTATTTTCAAATGGGCCAAATAAAGGTTTATTAGGATAAAAAATTCCTACTAGGGCACCTCAGCTAAGAGCCTAGAAATCCATATCAGAAGGTGAAGAAGCTTTTAGAAAACTTTTGTCCAACCCCGCTTTAGCTAGAGGACCATGGCAGACAGTGTTAGGTGGGAGCATCAGTGACATGTGGCATAAGGAGGTATAATTGTGGGTTTTCTTCATTAATGAGTCCGGCGATGTCCATCACCTCAACTAATTGAGCAAGTTGATGCTTAGCAAAAGTGATTAGAGCAGGCACACAAGTAAATGACTTGATGCGCCGGTGGGTTTCAGGATAATTAGGGTCAAAAAAAGAGGTTTTTGCTGCATCAATGCAGGAGCGCTCACACCAAAAGCCAGCTCCATCAATCTCACACTTCGCCTCTTCCTTAAAATCATGAGGGAAATTGAGATAGGAATATCCACAGCCTGGGGTTCCAAAGCCCTATTGAGTTGCTGGCAGATTAGGGTGTTGGCAGGAGCTGTAGTGGCTTTGACTGCCATTTATTTATTTTTTTATAAATGGGATAACCATTATTAGGATGAAAATGGCGGGGGCATGATTTTGGAGGATCAACAAAAAACTCTTCCAATGAAAAATCCAGACTAACATTATATGACCGGTCATTTTTGTAAATCCAATAAAGACGCTCAAAAAAATTTGACTTGGCTAACGCTGGCCCAACCAATGGAGTTGTCAAGTTGGCCACACCTGATTGGTTGTGAACTGTCAACCATAGCAGCTCAGCTGATACTGTTTCAGCCATCAGCTCAGGTTAGTGTAAATTGACCAATTTTATAATTTTGTTATAATTTAGGATGGTATCACTAGGATCCATTGGGTTATTTGCACAGGTAAAACCCACTGAGCAACAGACAGACAATGTGGGGATTTTTGGTCCTTCAAACACACTTGATAATAAATTTAAAATAGGAGCAATTGCCCCAACCGATTCTTTATTTATTTTTTAATAGATACAGCTACTTTTCACTGTCCCATCTCTTCTATGCTAAAAACAATCTTCTTTCTCTCAATTGCCCATCTCGCGTATATACAGCAGCTTCAGGTGATACTGCTTCTCATGGCTTAGGTTATTATTCTGCCAATTCTCCTCAAATTTGGCTTGTAATTCTCTAATCCTCTGTCACCCTAATTGTAGGCAATCTACTTTGTATTTATCAAATGTTGATATTACCTTATCGCCTTATCGCCTTATATAGAGGCAATCCAATAAAACCCATTATATCCAATAAAAACCTGTTATCCTAATATCGCCTCATCTCAAGGTACTTGAATAATCATAACTGATACAATGTTCAGCGGATTCTGCCCTGCTGTCCCACGATTATCATCCAGTCATATCACAATTGTGACATTACCCCCTCCTTGACTGGACAATAAGATCCTATTATTTGTAAGGTTGGAGGAACTTTGGGTGTACTTGGTTAATAATCTGACCACTTGAAGGATCCTTGATGGTATATGCTTCAACTCCCATATTCTCTATAGCTTTGAACGGACCAATCCAAATACTGGCCAGCTTGTGTTTCCACCCAAATTCATGTTGGTTGTGAAAGAGAACCATATCGCCTTCCTTAAATGGCGCCAGCCCACTATGATGTGCCTGATCAGTGGCCTGATCCCCGATCTTCTTAGCTAAGCTGAAGGAATATGCTTTGGTTTGCAGTTTGATCATAATGTTCGTGAGGTTAGTCAAATAGCAGTGGTGTTCCAATCCGTCAGTGTCTTCTACACACGAATAAAGCAACTTGGAAGAGCCAGGTGTCAGCCATATAGTAGTTGGAAGGGACTCTTCTCCGTGGCGGAATGGAAACTAATGCTATAGGTGAACATGGCAGTGGAAAGGAGAAAGCTCCAATCAGAAGGTTGATCTGTTACTAATTTTTGTAGTATGTCCACCAGAGTTCCATTCACCCTTTTGACCATTCCGTTGAACTTGGGGTGGTATGGGGTCATCAGAACCCCATGGATTCCCATAAGCTTGTTTGGTTTGGGGAGGATGTGCGAGATGAAGTTAGTTCTATTATCAGTGAGAATAGACTGAGGGCAGCTGTGTCACTGAATAATGCATTCCATCATGAACCTGGCCACAATAACTGCCCCCAAATCTTTTATCACCCTCGCTTCAACCCACTGGGTCAAGTGGTCAATAGCCAAAAAAATGTACTTACAACAGTTGGCTCCGGTTAGCAAGGGTCCAATGACATCAAGGGAAACTTTGTGCCACATAAAATGTGGTTTTACTAATTGATATGACGTCATAAGGCGAAATGGCTTCTCCACTTGGCACTGATGGTAACACGAAATAGTTTTGAGCACATCAAAGTTCATACTTTCCCTGTAATACCAGGGACATAGCAACTCCACAGTCTTACACACTCCAACATGCCCAACTGCCTTGTGTGCGCTCATAATGATTCCTGGATGTGCTGAGGGGCGTGGAAAATTCACTGTAGAATCTCCGATCTGGTTGTAAAGTTCCCCATTCCATTGGAAGGTATTCATTCGCATCTCATTTAACACTTTATCACCTGGGGTGGTTCATTGTCATATTTTCCGTTGAGCATCTTATTGTACATTACGTCGCTGGTCCTCTGTCACCACAATAGTTGGTGATCGAGATAAAAAGTCAGCCTTCTGATGCTTCGCTCCCAGCTAATAGAGAATCTCAAAATCATAAGCCTGTAGCTTGAGAGCCCATCGAGCCAACTGTCCTTCAGGTTCTTTGAGATTCTGCAACCAGCGTAATGATGCGTGATCTGTTACAACTTTAAATTTTACCCCATGCAGATAGACTCTGAATTGCTTATATGCATAGATCACTGCTAAGTACTCCAGCTGGTCACAGTATAATTACGCTTGTGACAGTTCAGACTTCGACTACTGTACACTACAGGATGTTCCTCTCCCTCATCATCTTTCTGAGAAAGTACTGCCCCAACAGCGGAGAGGGATGCTTCCATCTAAAGGACAAACTCCCAATTGAAGTTTGGATATCATAACACCAGTGCACTGATCAACGCCGTACAAAGTGTATTGAAAGCGGATTGGCGACGTTTTGTCCATTCAAACACAGCGTCCTTTTTTAACAACTTGAATAGCGGCCCCCCAATAAGATAAAATTAGGGATAAAGCGCCGGTAGTAACTGACCATTCCCTAATTACTTGTATGTTGTGCTTACTATTGGGAGTAGTCATTTTGCTGATGGCCTCCACCTTAGCCAGCTGTGGTTTCAGCCCTTTTGAGTCTACCACAAACCCCAGGTATTCCAGCTGATCTTTGAAGAAGTTACAGTTTCAAGGTTTAATTTTAATGTTTGCCTCAGACAGCCAGCGGAATGCTGCTTTGTGGTTGAGATGAACTGAAAAGTTTCAAGAGGAAACGTTAATATTGTAAAGATATACTAGGACACATAACAGTTTCAGGTCACCAAGAATAGTGTCCATGGCTCGCTGAAACATAGCTGGGGCGTTGCACAGCCCTTGAGGCATCCTCATCAGTTAAAAAAGGCCTTTAGAGGTGATTACAGCGCATTTTTCCTGTTCCGCTGGGGGTAACTCAATTTGCCAGTAACCTGATATCAAGTCCATCGCAGAAAAATAATGGGCTCCCTCTAATTGATCCAGAGCATCAACAATTCTTAGCAAAGGATATGAGTCCTTTTTTGTAATACTGTTGAGCTTCTGGTAGTCTATTACTACGCAGTTGGTGCCATCCTTCTTTTTTACAATTAGAACAAGCGAAGCCCACAGGCTTTTGGATGGCTCAGGCATCCCTTGCTCTAGCGACTTGTCAATTTCATCAGTAACCACATCTTCCACTGCTCGCAATCAGCAGATTGATCAAGATCTTATAGGAGGATGATCTCCTGTGTCTACTCGATGGACCACCCCCAAGCACATCCTAAATCATGATCATTAACAGCTAAAACTCCTTATACTTCTGAAATAAAGTTATTGCTTGGTCTTTTTTCTTCCAATAATCAAGTTAAATTACTCCATGGTACCACTGTTAGTACGTTGGCAGGTGTCTTGACTGGTAGACCAAATTCATCCAACAACCTGAAATGATGAACCTGACGGACCTTATCTATTGAAATCCGATGTAAATACACTACAACTTGGTGTCAGAGGATTTGCATTGAATCATTATGAAGGTTTGCTAACAAAACCTTAATCTCCCTATGTCCCAGAAGTATAATCCCTGGAGCCACATGCAGCTCAAACCATGTTTGATGATAGAGCCCAATAACTTCCTCATATAACCCACTCGGCACTTCCACTTCTAGCTTAGTGTTCATTAAGACTTGATGTCCAGAGGGGATAGACATGGTCCCTGCCACTCTGAAGTGGTATCCCTTGATATTCATATATCTGCTGGGGATGGGCCGAGTCTTGCGCTTAAGTTGGTGATAGTGAACTGGCATCACTCCATCATTATAGGCAAGGTTGATATGGCTTGTATGCACCAGTTTCTTAGGTACTTCACTAGTGGTAAAGTAAAAAGGGATCTGCTGACTCAGAATGGCGAGGGTCTTCTCAGTTATATCAATAACAGCCCCAAAACGGCGCAGGAAAGTGGTCCCAATTTAAAGGTCATAGTTTTCATTCAGCAGCACAATAGCCAGGGCTCCAACGAAAATGGACCCAAAGCGCAGAGGTAGCGCACTATAAGCTCTCTCAGAGACAGTGCTTACTGCTCCAGCAGTTCCGTAAACCATTTGATGGTCCACATCTGGTTTCAACGTCTACTTTGCCATTAATTTAGTAAAAACTATGTTGACTGGAGCACCAGTATCTATTATTTCACGAACTCTATTTCTCACTACAAAAATATCACAGTATATACACTCAGAATAAGAAGAATATTGAATGTTTTTTAGTGAACATTTATGGGCTCTCTTTTCCCACGAAAACTCATTATTCTCTCACCAACTTGGGGTAATTTTTGACAATGGTATCTACTGGAAGGGCGATGTTTACTCCTTTCAGAGTTGTTGCATCCGCGTCAGAATCAAGTTGGTCCAAGGAAGCTTGATCAAGCATTTGGCAGGCATACGGCTTCAGTTGTTTGGGGGACTCTCTGTCCGCCACCACCTTGGCTTGAGCTCGGGTTACTACGTTTACTCCTCCAACCAGCTTCTGATATAAAAGTCCATCACCATACTGTGGTACTTTTGCAGGGTATACTACTATTGATTTGGGGACGTTTTGAGTGGGTATCGTGGAGGTAGAGGGTCCCATCTCTACTCCGCTCCATCTTTTCCATGATAGTATTGATCTTGATGTACATAGTTCACATGGCGGTTATGGCAGAATTTTGCCAAATGACATGGGCGACTGCATTTGTAGCAATTAACCCCATAGGAGCCACGTCCTTGATTATCATAAGAGGGACCAGACTGGAAAGTTTGGGGTCATTCACTGTAACCAGCCCCAGGTTAGTAATCTGATTTTTGGCGGTTGGCATAGTTAGGTCCTGGTCGATAACTGGGTTGCTGACGGTTAGCATGGCCAGCCCATTGTCACTGATCAAACTGTTGAGTAAAATTTGGCCAGGGATGAGGAACAGAGTTATAGTAAGGCTGAGGATTACAACCAGAGCTGGAGCCAGACGAGAGTATTCTCCTGAATAAGAGGGTGCAGTAGCAGCGGTAGTCTTTCATTCCATATTTGGAGGAGGAAAGTTAGGGGATATGCGACGCAAAATCTGTACAATCTTGAGCAGAGGTACGTCATCATCCAGAAGCGGCGAAATAACATTATGAAGTTCACTATATGGCTTCACTGCGGAGGACATGACAATGCACATGTTGGCTTCTGCTAAGTACCCAGCTCCAATCAGCACATGGGCTTCTGTTGTGAATTAATCAGCGAACTCTAGGTGAGTCTCGTTTTTGACAGAACCAGATTGTTAAGAATTATGCTTTTCATTGTGACATTTTTGAGGTACCCCACAAACAGGCGGAGTATGATATCCTTCACATCTTTATAGGTGACAGAGCTACTTGGAAGGCAACAGGTGACCTGATTGTCACTTCCGACATCCAAGGCAGATATTAACAACTTAGCCTTTTGTCTATCAGAGGCACCTTCCGCTGCGAAATCAAACCTTTTGAAGAACCCATGAATGTTCCTGTTGCAGTCAAATGGAGGTAGTTTTTGATATTAACCTCCTCATCCAGTTCACGGGGTTTTGGGCCATACTGAGGAATGGATTGAGATCCAAAAGCAGATTCTCAGTGAGGAGCTGGAGTAGCAGAAGTTGGAATCTCCGCTGCTTCAGGGGTAGCATGGCCTTCTGCCAGGGGTGGTGCCATCATTAATTTGATGAAAGGGTCGTTCTGACTTATATGCATATCTGGTACTACCATCTTGGGTGTAGTAGCTCTTACCAGCGTCATATTCCTCCACATATGATGCCCCTTCTTGATAGTCATCATTGTCCCAGCAAGAAGACCAAGAAGTATTGGTCAATCTTTGTTCTGCGCACTGCAGCCGCTTGAGTGGTATCATTGATTTGTTTGACGAGTTCTTTGTTTTGTAGTCCTAAGATTTGCATTTGGCTAAACGTACTATCAAGTTGGTGCATGACAGCATCTCATTTTGAAGAAGTTCATCTTGGTTTTTGAGCACCGCGTCCAAGGTAACTTTGAGTTCCTCAAATCCAGCTGGTGCGGTGTTCCAGGAAGACTCCCCAACAACACAGCTTGGGTAAGGCATGGCTGGTGACTGGAGTTCCGGAGTGTTAGGTGATTGATCAATGGGCCCCCTGTAGTGAGCACCATTCTATAATTTTGGATGGTATCATTACGATCTGTCAGGTTATTTGCACAGGTCGAACCCACTTAGCAACAGACAGACAATGTGGGGATCGTCAGTCCTTCAGAAACACTTGAAAATATATTTATAATAGGAGCAATTGCTCCAACTGATTCATTATTTATTTTTTTATAAATATAGCTACTTTTCACTGTCCCATCTCTTCTATGCTAAAAACAACCTTTTTCTCTCAATCGCCCATCTTGCTTATATACAGCGGCTTTAGGCGATACTGCTTCTCATGTCTTAGGCTATTCCATTCTGTTGATTCTCCTCAAATTTGGCTTGTTATTATATAATCCTCTGTCACCCTAATTGTAAGCAATTTACTTTGTATTCATCAAATGTTGACATGGCCTTATTGCCTTATCACCTTATATAGAGGCGATCCAATAAAACCCATTATATCCAATAAAAACCCATTATCCAATATTGTTTCATCTTGAGGCACTCGAATAATCATAACTGATACAATGTTCAGCAGATTCCGCCCTGCTGCCCCACGATTATCATCCAATCATATTGTAATCATGACAATTTTTAAAATGTTGATTGGCTGCAGCTTTTAGCCACACCAGATTTTGTTGAGGTTGGGTGGGAGAATTGAGCCCCACTCAAAGGATTTGGGCATGGCAGTAGCTGAGCTGACGCCAGAGGGGGAGTGGTGGATCCCTGTATTGAGCACCACTTGTTGGATTTTAGGTTTTTTTTAGTACTAGATGGTCCCAACCCAAGGGGGGATTCATCGATGTTGGATTTTAGGTTTTAAAGATACTTGCTGGTGCGTTTAAACTAATCTCCAACAATTTTATTCAGGGGATTTTTTTCATCACTTGAGATTAAAATTATAAACCAATAATAAAACTAAAATGTTAGATTTTTAATTTTTTTATTAGTAGTGGTCAATGGGGAAAAGTAAACCCTTTTGATATTAATTGCTTGGTATTTAAATCTTCTTGAGGCTTAAAGTGATTCATTCAATAAATTCATTATGAGCTAGACACATCCAAATTAGAGAATATTGGGATTTGACTTATTGGAGCTCTGAAGACTCACTTTGATTTGATGGGAATGCTAATGAAGGGCAGGTAGGATTAATCCGTGCAGTAAGGTTTTGATATATTTACCCCTATCAGCGGATGGTAAAGTTTTTGCATATTGCTGGACCCCCTCTGACCCTATAAAATAGGCTGGTCTCTGCGGTGTAGGTTGTACTAAATTAGAAGTAGCCTGGGGAGGAACCTATGGATTCCCCAGATTCAGCTGCCGATTTGATGCAATCCAACCACCCAAACTCGTTTTATTTGCCTGATTATTAATAGAAGTGTTATCCTAATTTGGAGGTTCCACTTGGAATCAACCGGGGTCTTTTGGCCAATGTTTTTATTATTTCCCTCCAAATTACTCTTATTAATACACCAGACTTGTAATTTTCTGACACCTACCATAATGGTTAGAGAGTCCATTACCTAAGCAGGTTGCTCACCAAATATGGTTGGCTCACTGGGATTAAGTGAAAAATGTTAGGGACTCTTTCTGAATCTGTCCATTTTAGGACTCAAGGATGTCCAAAAAAGTAATCCTAACCAGATGAAGAAGACCATCGCTGGTGAGATGTCAAAGTGATATCAAAAGGCAATGGCTGCTGTTTCATGACTGAGGCACCAACTGAGGGTTGGGAGCCAAATTCTCCTTCTATAAACTCACTGATAATTCACAATAATAAAAACCCATTGAGAAACACATTGATATCAACATTGACATTAAAATTAAGTCCAAACCTTGAGTTAAAGATCAATAGTTGTTTTAAGTTCTATTCATCTTCAGTAAATTATTGCTGTGTGTAATAATTGAGGACTCTTTTGTTATATAAAAAGTAAGAAATGAGGATCCTTAGAAGAGAAGCTGAACTTAGAAGGAAACTCTGCAGATCCTTGTAACAAGAAGAAAGGCCATAAACTTCTGGATCTGAGAGTGGATCAAGTTAAGCAGATAATGAAAGAAGTAACTACAGTTGACATCAACAGTATTTTGTGGAGAAATACAGGTCTATTGTTGGACCATAATAGGTTATCTATTCAACTACAGACAATAGTTCCCTTACTAATATCAATTAACCGTCAACTACTATCAGACAACATAAATCGTGCACATATCAAACCTGTGCAGTATGCAGTTTGAGCTTTCAATAAGTAGATAACCCAGGATTTTTACATTTGGTACTCAAGCAAAGAGTAGCCAACTCACAATTTTTAACAATTGGTGCTCACTACAGGGGAGTAATTGAGTAGGATACACCAGTATAATATGTCATACAAGGATGAGTTTCTAAAGACTCTTGTTGGAACTGGCAACCTTCTTCAAGAACGCCCTGAATTCTGCCAATCATTGAAAATTCGCTGCCTTGGAGGAGAAAATTACCAAAATCAAAGAAGAAGACAAAGATGTCTCCAATTTTATTAATGAGTTTCTTGGGAAAGTAATATCATTAAAGAAAAAAGAGGATCTTGTTCTAGAAGTTCTATTCTCAAAAACTGAATGTTAAGTGGATTGCATCTGGTTGCATTTATTCAGTGCAGACATAGAGCATCTAATGAAGCAAGTCAAAGAGGTGAAGACTCATAAGTACAAATGTGAGCCCTATGCGGTGACTGACGCTGAAGAAAGGACCTCAAGCGCTCCAGTTGGGAAGGCAGCTATTCCAAGAAATATGCCAACCGCATTCACGGGCATTTTTAAAGATGACTTCCAAAATCACTCATCAACTCGGTCTAGTAGATAAACCAAGAGTGGTGGCTAGAGAAACTTCAAAGGAATTTAGAACTATGCCAAAATTACCTACATTCCATTGGGATAAAGCCCCTGTGTTCTTTCAATTGTTTGACATGACAATGTTTGTATGATGATCATCAAACTCTTTGACAGGGATGAACTGTTTGAACACCAAATGTCAGAATTTGGTGTTACCCCATCTAGAGGGGGACATATGGTCTTACTCGGAGGCCAAGGCTGCCATAATGAAAGAATTTTGAAGTCCCACATGTATGTTAAAGCGCAAACAGAAATTTATGGAAAATAATTTTAAAAGGATGAGTCCTTAAGAGTTTCTCTGATCGATTCTACCAAGGATTGCAAATTTTTATCAGAGAAAAAGTACTGGTTAATTTTGATGCATGAATTGCATTGCAAGCGGCCCTTTAGCCCTATCACAATCTACATTAAATGATGTCTTCCATGCTTGCTACCAAACGTGCCACCTCACAAATGATGGATCATCTGAAGAAATTAGAAACTATATTTGAGGCCCCTAATAGAAGCTTCAAGCCAAGTCCAGTTTATAATAAAAATCACACAAAGGGGACTGAGAGCGCTAAAGAGTCCAACAATTGAACTGTGCCAGGAAATAAGACCAGGGAGTCCAAGCGGACAGATAAGAAGGACAAGTGCTGTTATTAGTGTGGAAAAAGGGACACTTCACTGCTTAATGCAAGAATCCAAAGGAGTAGATTAATGTGGTCCAGGCAAACCAGACCAAACCCGCACTAGAATTGGGAAAAAAGGCCTTCGGCCTAGATGGGGGAACAGTCTAAAGCTGCAGTTAAACCCATTCCCCCAAATATCTTGAATGAAGAAATTGATATTAGTGATCTGTTTGTCAATTACGACGCTCAGGACCAACTTAAACAAGTGGTCAATTTATATATCAATGCAGTAACCAGATATGGAGCAAAGGGGGTTGATTCCAAAATAATCAAGGAAGTTGCTTGACCATATGTATGACAACTAGTGGAAAAGATTCAATCCGTGGGGTTTTTGAAAGAATTGACCAAGGTCAGATTGGATGAGGCAAACCTGTCTATCCCCCTTAGCGCGATTAAGGATACATTTCCTGATCTATTAGCGCAAATTATTAATACCCTCAATTTGGCGAATAACGCCACTATATATTTGAAGAATATGATTTTATAATACTCTGAGTGTACATATTTTGATATACTGGTTAATCAAGTACAGGTGCGGGTGATAATTGACAGTGGGGCGCCCATCAATATTGTCTCAACCAAGCTGGTGAAGAAGATGATAATCTCATCTGACTTGGAACACAAGAAAGAATATGGGACCTCTGGGCCAAATACAACCATCTCCTGTGGAGCGTATAGCGCTTTACCACTTTAATTTGGATCTTTAGTGGTATACTCCCCATCAATAGTTTTGGCCAACAAAAACTTTGATATTCTGACTGGGACTGAGTTTCTAAGAAAGTACAAAGTTAAATTTAAACTCAAAGATAATACTATTATTAATGGGTCAGAAGTTACTGCTAGTATATCAGAGAGATGGGGAAAATCCACTAACTAGGAGAAATAATTACATGAATCTGATCTACAATGATTTCATTGTCCCAATTTGCTTTCAATGGGTTGGGCGAAAATGAAGAGAAATGCCAACGGAAATCCTGGAAAATTGGGGAATTCTGTTTCAAAACAAGAATTTGAGAACCATACTGCTGGTATTGAAGAGCATAGTCTTCATGGGATTGAAGTTGGAGATACCCAAGCTGTTGTATGGAGAAGTTGGTATCCCCTGAAAGAAGTCCAGAGTAGAGCCTTGGGTGGCTCCTGGAATAATTATACCAGGATATGGAGAGATTTGAGTTCTTCTGGTGAATTTGAGCAAAAAACTGATGAAGATCAAGAAGAATCAGATCATCACGTTTGTTCATCTAATCCCAATGGCGGAATTGAAAAATTCCATGATTTTGGGACCCTTGACAAGATGGGATTAATGGCAGGGGTGACTGAGAGAATCAATATACTAGTTGATTATATTCAACTTGCTGATATGACGGACAGACAGCAGGAGGAGGTGCTCAAATTATATGAAAAGTCTTGGGAAGTCTTTACCCAGGACAATTATAATTTGGGATGTGTGAGGAATGTCATTCACAAAGTTGACACTGGGGAAAATTTGCCAATAAGGATGAGGCCAATTCAACAGACAAAGGCTGCTGAGGTGGTAATGGAAGAAGAGATAAGCAAACTAGTGTGCATGGGCTTCTAGTTTTATAATTGAGTCCCTGGGTGAGCCCTATCCTGATTGTGAAGAAGAAGGACGGCTCTAATCAGGTGGTGATTGATTATTGGGAGCTGAAAGATTCAAAGAAAGGATTTGTTTGGCATGAAGAGGCCTGGAGTTTATTTAATGATTTGCGCCAGTATCAAATAGATTTTCTAATATTGAAATATCCAAATCTCAATCAAGAACTTGTAGTTCAGAACAATGCTTTGTTAACGGCAATTGGCGCCATCCTGAGTCAAGTAGGTGAGCTTGGGGATGAACATATGGTAGTTTATGCGAGCCAGATGCTATCAGGAGCAGAACGGAATTACACCGTTACTGAGTGTGAATGCCTTGCAGAATTTACGCCTATAAACAGTTTTTAAGTTTATATTCATGGAATGCACTTTATTGTGAAACGGACAACTCCTCGCTGCATTGGCTGCATAATCTAAGAGAACTTGAAGGACAACTGGACTGAAGGGCATTGAAGCTACAGGATTACAACTATGAGATAGTTCACCGAGCAGGAGCTTTTCAACAGAATGCAGATGGCTTAGAAAAGGTTACCAATGGCACAAGTGGTATCCTAACAAGCAGATGAGCTGTTACAGAGAATGGTTGAAGGAGAAATTGGTAATGAGCCCCAAGAAGCTAAGGTGTGCTTCAGAAAATGATGGAAAACACTGAGATCAAGTATGTACAAGTTTTTAAGATAATTGATGGAGAATGATTATTATTCCCAAGACTGTCGGAATAAGCAGCAATCGTTCAAGATGCACATAAGGTTGTTGGGCATGGAGGCCTGAGGAAGATGACTGACCACATTTGCCAGTACTATTACTGGGAGTCTATCAACTATAATTTGGCCTATTATCTTGCTTGCTGTGTGGAGTGCCAGTTGCATAAGCCTCACAAGAAAAAGACCAAATATTGAGTGGTATGCCCTGGATTTGCCTGACATATGGTGTTCATCGACATGATGAGACCATTTACCATGTGTACAGGGGGGTCAAATACATCATAGTTGCAATTACTATATGCCTAGATGGGTCAAGACAAAGGCCCTGGAAAAAGTGGACACTACATGCACTGCAAGGTTTATCCTGGATCAAGTCATACACCACCATGGATGCCCACAAGTCTTGTTAAGTGACAATGGAACGTATTTTGCATTCCACATGATCCAAAGGATAAATGATATAATGGGGATCCAAGGAGTCCTTTCATTACCTTACCAGGCAGAGACAAATGGACTGGTAGAATGAGTCAATGGAACGCTGGCCATGACGCTGAGGAAGCTGGTCATAGGGAGAATTCTGCATGGGGAACATATCTCAGTTTGGTGACGTTCGCATATAACATAAGTCACCATATGGAAATGGGAAAAACGCCGTTTGAATTATTGTACAGAAGGAAGGCCTCATTACCAACAATTCTATATTTAGTGTTTGAACCAACATCAGGGATGAGTGCCAAGCAGTACCTGCTCCAACTTTCGAACATCCTGATTAAGATGCAATTGCAAGCATTTGATACAACCTTGAAGAGGAGAATCAAAGCAAAAATGATGGACAATAAAAACTGAATGTCATTATCAGAATACATGTAGGCAACAAAGTTGCCTATTGTGACAAACATGTTCTTTAAAGAAGACCCAAGTTGATGCATTGTGGTTGTGTCCATTTGAGATTATTGCTAAGTTGGTGATAGACGCCTATTCCACCAAAAACCTCTTATATGGAAGGATTGTGAATTGAGTCCATGCTAAATACTTAAAAGTCGTGGATCAACGAAAAAAATAATAATAAGAGTGTTACCAATAGACCGCAGAACCATTGAGATGGTTATTTCTTGATAATTTTTGTAAAGTCCTAAAAAGGGACTTCTGAACCAAAATAAATTGTTAAGTTTTAAAAAATAAGACTTTGAACCATAGAAAACTGGTAGGTCAGAGTATACCTAGGAACCAGTTATGGGGAATAAATAAAAAGATGGACCGCTGAACTTAGTGAAGGCATGTCTCATTTAAATAAAGAGGATGAAAATAAAGGATTGATAAAAATATAATGAAAAACATTAAAAACGCACAGAAAAAGTATACTTTTTATAATTTTTCTAAATTCTTGACTTGGGGATTATTCTGCCTATGACACCTCTTGGGAGGAAGGATGTATAACAGTAAGGGTAATAAACTGTTAAAATCTATGTGAGATTGGACGCTAGCATGGGTTAGACCTAATCAAAGCCAAGTTCATTAAGCAGAGGTTGATTCCTACAAGAACGTGATGACGGGAAGAGATGGAGATATTGATATTGCCAAAAATGATACCCCAGATTGGGGAGGGAAGCAACAGAACAAGAAGAGACAGTCAGCGAATAATCCTAAATAATCCCAATATGGCACCGGAGATAGAAGATTGTTCTTTAGCGCTTGCTGATGGGCTTTGTCAAGAACATTAAACATGTGAGCCAGCATCAAGCAAGGAAAACTAGGCGGGGGTTGCAAAATCATGCCCCAATTTAAGCCATAAGGGGGAGCACTAATGGGACTCTCCAGAAATGAGATAGTCATTCAAGGAGTAGAAGGCATCCTAAAGGTGATGACTATGAGCTTCTTGGATGTGAAAGCAGAATGAGCGATGGAATCCAGGGGAGGCTGGAAGCTTTGTGGCCCAACTTTGAAGAACTTGGTCAGAAAAATGAAGGGCATAGGCTGCAACGTCTTGATCTAGGATGTTTGTAAGATCAGAGGGGTTCAGAGCTATGGACAGAGCCTTGGTCACTTAAGTCCTCAATTATGCATAGGGGTGATCTAAATGTTTGCAAGTTCTGATGTCTAGTTAAGTTGAAAGAACAGCTGGTTTTTAAAATTGGCCAAGTCAGAAAAGGAACTCTAGAAGCAAGTCAGATCTAGCGAGGAATTATTGATCAATATCAGATGGTATTGCTTCTGGAGGTTTGACAATGTTAGTAGGAGTATCTGTAAAAAGATCCAAATACAAAAGAGTATTAAAATCTAATTATAGAATTGACGACAGAGGGAGAACTGCCGTGAGATGTGAAAGAAAGTCGCTACTCTGGTTTTTTCAAGTTAGATACCATTTCAAATAGTTTTCACAGAAGTATTACCTCTGGGTGATAGGCTGGGAGTATGCATCCTAGGGGACCCTAGAAGATATTTCTTTGCGCAGATCAACTCATCAGTTGGAAGAGCTGAGCATCTTTATCAGAAAGACTGTTTAACAGTTTCTGGTACTGAGATTACAAATTAGTCATATGAGCTGGATGAGAGGGGAGGATGTCAGACTTTTTATAATAGTCAACATTATTCACATTGGTATCAATTAAGCTCTAATTTCAGAGAAAGTAATCTTAAAATTAATGAGATAAGCTCTTCAGAAAAAAACTAAGAATAATATAAGAAAAGTTATTATGAGAAAATAACAAGATTAGGTATAATTGGGCAGTCTTAATTGTGCTTCAAAATAAACATTAATTGAAGTGACATCCTGTTAAGGATGAGGAGGGAGATCAGGAAATCAAGGACTCCAGACCAAGACAATTAATAGGACAATGAGTCATATACCCTGACTGGGAGGAAACCAGCTTTCTGGGACTAGTATCATCATGAGTAACCCAATCAGCCAGGCACAAAAGTGGATCATGAGGACTGCACTCTGAGGAGGTGGTATTGAGGTGAAAAAAGAGAACTGCATGCTGAAGGTTGACAGAGATCGTTGAGTGAAGATTAGCTGTGCTCTTCTAGAAATTAAGAAATATTTGACCTGGTCCAAGGAAGTATTCTCCTGTCCTAATCCTATTCTCGCTGGAAATCTAGGCAAGAGGGGGATGTGGTTGGCTTTTTGCCATCTTTCCAGTATCCTATATTACTTGCGGATCACAAGGGGATAATCCCAACGGCAAGTGAATTGGATATCAGTTGACCCTAATTTTAGGTTAATAATGTTTGGGGAATTTGAGTAATTCGCCAGGTTCTTATCCATAAGAGATCAATCTGGGTGATTGCATAAGATCTTGTCAGGCAGAGTTGCTGACGAAATTGTAGCACCTTATAGTTTATAATTGATTATATATCTGCTGTTATGAATGTTGCAATGATTGCTTCATTCAACCCCTCAGCCAAAATCACCCGCCACAGTATTTCCCTTTTCACCCAAATTCCTGAAGCCCACAAAGAAGCTGAAGTTCTCCTCGCAGCTTTTGTTGAAACACTTTCCCGTCATTATCTTGATGCAGAAGAGGAAAACTCCTACTATGCTGACTCCAACCCCCACTATGCAGATGCCCCAACGCCCATACTCTATGCTCTGATCCAGTACTGTAACCAACATCCCTTGATCGAGGTGGGTCTTTCTGAAAACCAACCCCCCGACCCCTCCTCACCCTCTGCCATGGTAGGTTAGCAGTTTCTGCTTCCCACCTGGTTAGTAGTTTTGTTTTGTCATTTTGAGTGTTGTGTTTGGTACTGTCCGTCCCCTTGTGATTGTACCTCAAATAAATCAAAATCGAAAAGTAATTGATTAAATATCAGGTGTATTGATTGAGAATGATCAGGTTTCATCATTAACCATTTGGGAATTTAATTAGCAAGTTACAAGGCGAGTGATGGTGCCTGCAACTAGCAAATCAATCAGTTGGTTTGCAACCTGCCATAATGGGTAAAGAGTCCCACTACCTAAATAGGTCACTCGCCAAATATAGATGGGTTCACTGGGATCGAGTGGAAAACGTCAGGGACACTTTTTCTGACTCTGTTCATTTTAGGACTCAAGTATGTCCAATAAAGGAATCCTGACCAGATGGAGAAGACCATCGTTGGTGAGATGTCAAAGTGAAGTAAAATGGCAACGGCTGCTGAGACATGGCTGAGGCACCAACTGAGGGTTGGGCGCCAAATTCTCTCTATAAAATCCCTAATAATTCACATTAATAAAAAACACATTGAGATTAAAAATGAGATTAACATTGCCATTAACATTAAGTCCAAACCTTGAGTTAGAGATCAATAATTGTTTTATGTTCTATTCTCTTTAGGAAATTATTACTGTGTGCAATTTTTGGGGACTCTTTTGTCATATAAAGAGTAAGAAATGAGGATCCTTAGAATAAAAGATGAACTTAGAAGGGTGTGGGAGCTTTCATATGACCAATTTATCCAGCTTAAGATTATTTAAGCTTCAATTAATTTAAAATGATTGGTTCATTTTATTTAGTTTAGCTTATTGATTAAGCTTTGAGATGTTGATTGATTATTTCATCTCTTTGGCGATAATCACCGATTTAATGGTTAATTGTAATTCACAGAGGATCGAATCTGATGAGAATTATAATTCCTATTTCACTAGGGATTGTTGCTGACAATGTGGATATGGGTAAATTGGCTCAAAATGAGCAATTACTCATGGAAAATCATCAAATTTGGTAGCTGACATGTGGGCTGATACAAATGGCGATTTAAATATGCTACTCCTCATGAATATCAGCTGAAATTATTCCCAAAGATTGAACCAATATCTCTTTTCTGTCAGCTAGGCATGCCGAGACCATCACAGATATCCCTTTTCTGTTGGCTAGATGTGCTGAGACCATCATAGATATCCCTTTTCATTGGCTAGGCGTGCCAAAAATATCGTGGTTACCACAAATACCCCTAACACATGTCCTTCACCATTTTACCCTATAAATATTATCTCACTTAATTAATAATAAACACCTTAGTACTGTGAATACTTTATTGTTTTCAATTGGTGACTGTTTACTTCAAAGTGAAGTTGTAAAAAAGTACTTCCTGTCTAATTGTCAACGCCAGAGTGAGGCCAAAGTCACTTGAACCTTTATATTGCCAAAGCAGGGCCAAAGCTACCCATTTATCCAAACTTGACTAGGCTAATTGTCTTCATACAATTAGCAAATTCATATTTATTCCCAGAGTCAGTAGTTAAGCGAACCTGTGCACCTGTGAAAACCCTGCAGTTTTTACATATGGTCCTCATTACAGGGGCTGAGTCAAGTCTACAAGAAAATAATAACGCTGAATTATCTAACTAATATGGAACATCAAAGAAACAAAGAAACAGGATCATCAGCAGACTACAGGGGAAATATCCAATTAAAGGCTGGAATGCTGGTGGATCCCCAATACATCTATCTATCAATGATTGGAGTAAATGAGAACGCTGTAACTATTTACAAACCACCTTCAGAGAAAATTCAAGAAAATATACCCAGGTTCAGTGATATCCTAATGAAAGGATTTAAATTTTGCCAACTAATACTTTGGACTGAAGCTGTGGATTATTCCACCACACTACCAATCAGGAAGTGCAAAGATGACACTTCAAAAACTTCCTTAATATGAACACTTCAACGTTAATAGGATACTTGTGGAGCATTGGTAATATCGGTGATTATATTATCAAAATATGTACAGCCAACTACCCAAAACATGAGAGCCATCCAAGTACAGCAGCATGCAGTGATCTCCAATCTTGTTAAGTATAATCAAAACAACAGCATACAACAGCAGGCGCTAATGCAACAATTAGATGTCAGTTTTCAGCAGATTAGCGCTGGTTTAGATTCCACATCACAGTGTGTTCAGCAATCTAACACCCATATTAAGAATCTTGTGGCCGAGCAGAATACTAAACTTTAGGGGGATAATTGAAGAGATTATCAACCAAATCAGGTTTAATTATTGATGGAAACATGATGTGGATAAGCACTGCTGATTAGCTGAATTAAATATCGCTAATTTGATTTGAGCTTAGGAGGCAGATGTGCCAATGGCTGCAGACAGCACCAAAACTCACATGGCCATGCTCAATTTAGTCAAAGGAAGACAAGAAATTAAGAATACTGTTGACAATATGGAAAGAAAATTTGAATGACTCAACAAAGAGATGAAAGCCAAAATTGATAAGCTTTGCACAGAAATAGAAATTGTCAACAAGAATGCATTAAAATTGGCAACTAAATCCAAATAGATTCCTTAAAGCTTAAAGTCATCAAATTAGATGATGAAATGTTCAAATATGAAAAAGAGAATCTAGAATTATATGAGCATTTATTCCATGTCCAAACCCGAGAGGGCAAGCTGCAGAAAGAAGTCAAAACCCTGAAAGCGACTTTACAAGAGAAAATTGATAAAAATTGTCAACTTTGGGAAAATGACCAAAAATGCTTGGCTTAGGAAGATAAAATCCTTAGACAATTGGATGACCTCGAAGACTCTAAGTGTACTTGTTCACAGGATGAGTACCATGAGGCTAATTTATTTGAGGAGGAATTGGCATCCATTGAAGCAGAGAGTATCTCTGACAGTACCATCCAATCTGTTTAGGAATGCCCCCAACCATTGCAGCACTTCCTGAAGTAACACCTGAAGCAACTCCAGCGTCTGCTCAAATCCCAATTAGAAGTGCTGGCCCAATTATTGTTGAAGATTTCAAGAGTACTCTGAAGTTGCCCACTTTCCATCAAGATAATGTGCCTGCCTTCTTCTGGTTATTTGAAATGATGATGTATGGTTATAGTGACTGACAAAAAGCTGTCACCATCATGAATTGTCTTGATACTTCATGCCAAAACCTAGTTTTGCCTTACCTTTGTGGGGAGAACTGGAGTTACAAGGAGGCGAAGGAGGCGATTCTGACCATGTTTTAGTAGTCCAGATAAGATGGCAGCTCGGAAACAAGAATTCATGGACATTCAATTTAAGAAGGACGAAACAGTGGGTGCATTCATCAATCGTTTCTATGAGGAAGCTCAGATCCTCAATGGGCCAACATGATGACCAATTTTGATGGGAGAATTGCGATGCAGAACGCGTTGTGCCCTCATTGAGAATTGCACTAAATGATGTCATCCACTTTGACCAGTAAATACACCATTGCTCAAATGGTAGAACACCTAAAGACTCTATCAGTAACGTTTGACGCACCAAATTGGACATAAAAGCTGAATAACCAGTCAAACAATAATAAGGGCCAGGACGATTCCCTGACAAATCCAGAGATTTCAACAATCGTGGGAATCAAGATAAACAGTATGAAGGATCTAGACCATTCAAGCCTTGGTTAACTTGCAATAAGTGTGGACAGCCTGGTCATATCGCCAATAACTGTGGCCAACGCAAACCAAAGGATCAGGTTAACTTAGTCCAGCATAAGGATAAACATGAAACTTCCAACAGGCAGGGAAAAGACCATGTGGTCTAGATGCGAAACAGTCTAGAACCGCAGGTAACCAATTTCCTGAAGATAGACAGATGGTTTGGACAAGTCAGATCTATGCGCGGATAATCCTGAATTAGATCCCCTTCATCAGATTGTGTACCAAGATGCAAATGCAATAATGAGATAGAAATCAAAGGGGATTGCCCCAAAAATTATACAGGAGGTATCTCGCCCATATGCCTGACAGATAGTGGAGAAGGTCCAAAACGCCGAAGATGAGAATGACTTATTGAATACCAAACTAGATGGAGTTAATGTATCGATTCTAATTGGTACAATTTGAGAAACATTCCCTGATATATCAGCTCAGTTAATTTATACCCTGGATTTGGCCAATGAATCTGTTATACATGCAGTAAAAAAGCTTATCTTATTTTTCCAATTGCATGTATACAGATATTTTTGTAAACTAAATCCCCGTCAGAGCAATAATTGATAGTGTAGCACCAATCAATATAATATCAACCAAATTATTAAAGAAATTAAAGGCCAAACCAGATTTGGAACACCGGAAGCACTAAGGGATGGCAGGCCCTGACTCTACAACTTCCTGTGAGCTTATAGCGCTCTACCGCTATAGTTTGGATCCTTGGTTGTATTGGCACCAGCGATTGTTCTATCCAACCAGAATTACAACATACTCATTGTCACTATCTTCATGTGGAAGTATGGGGTCAAATGTAACTTTAAAGAAGACAAGTTGACGATTCTGAGGCAAACGTTGCCACTGGTCTATCAATGCAAGAGGAAAACACCCCTCAGTAGATAGAATTAAATTTCATCAACTTAGTCTATAAGGATGGAATATTACCTATCATTTACAAATTAGTCAGAAGAAAAGCCCAGAAATTATCTAAATATGTAAACGAGAATTGTGGGATCCCAGTCTGTTCTAAGGAAGATGTCATAATCAAACTAGGAATGCAGCAAATTGTAGAGACTGGATTGACTTTGGAGATCCTGGAGCAGCTATATTTGGAAACCAAAGCTCCCTTGGCAACAATCAAGAATTAACCTTGGGTAGCCCCAGGAATTTTAATCCCTGGTCATGAGGAGATTTTGGTCCTTTTAGCTAATCTGGAAAATCTCTAATAAAGGTCAAATGACACTAGGTGGTTGCATTCGCCCAACTAAAACCAGTATTGGAGATTTGTTCCTTCCATGAATTCAGTGAATTGGACAAATTGGGACTTACAAAAGAAAATGACAGGATTATCCATATGCTAATCAAATAGTATCAGTTAGTCAGATTAATGGAGGGCAAGAAAGATGAAGTTCTGGCCTTATTCAAAAATTACTGAGTTATTTTCGCGCAGGAGAACTATGATCTCAGGTGTGCAAATGATGTTTTATACCGAGTCAATGATGGGGATGATGGGCTAATTTGATTGAGGCCTATTTGATGGTCCAGGGCGGCAGAGGCAGTTGTTGCTGAGAAAATTTTTAAACTCTTAGAGCATGGAATTCCCATACCATCGTCCAGCCCATGGGTGAGCCCTATAATAATAGTTAAGAAGAAAGACAGTTCAAATCAAGTTGTAATAGATTACCAACAGTTAATTAAAATCACAATAAAGGACTTGTACACCCTGCCTAGGATTAATGACACGCTGGATTGTTTAGGAGGAGCCAAGTTTTTCTCCACCATGGACTTAATCTCTAGGATATTATCAGATAGACATGCCCCCAGAAGACCAAGAGAAGTGTGCTATTATCACAGCACAGGGGTTGTACCAGCTGACGAGGATGCCTCAAGGCTTATGTAACGCCCCTGCGACATTTTAATGGGCTATGGACATGATTTTGTCAGATTTGAAGCTGTCCTGTGTCCTGGTCTATCTGGATGACATTAATGTATTCAGCCAAACGTTTACCAATCACTTACAACATCTTGAGGAAGTATTCAAGTGACTGGCTTCAGTAAATCTCAAAATCAAGCCAAGAAAATGCCATTTCACTAAAGAGGAATTAGAATACTTGGGATTCTTAATTAACGCCGAGGGACTTAAGCCCCAAGTCCAAAAGATAGAAGTGATTAATTGGATGTTGGTCCCCAAAAGCGTATGTGATATTCAAGTTTTCCTCAGAATGGTCAGCTACTATCACCAATTCATTAAGGATTTCGCAAAAATAGCCGAGCGCTTTTCCACCTATTGAAAGGCCCAAAGAAGGGATTCGTCTGGGGTGATGAGGCTTAACTTTCATTCAATGAATTAAGGAAATACTTGACAATGAGTCCGATTTTAAAATAACCAAATTTTGAGAAGCTGCTCATTATCTAATTGGATGCATCACTGAGGGCAATAGGAGCCATCCTTAGCCAAGTGGATGACAAGGGGGATGACACCCCATGGCATATGTCAGCTGAACACTGTCAAAGGCCGAGAGGAACTATATGGTTATGGAGTGAGAATGTCTTGTGGTTATCTATGCATGGAAGCAGTTTTGAGTCTATATCCACGGAATGCACTTCAAGGTCATGAACAACCATACCTCTCTCCGATGGCTTCATAACTTTAAAGAACCAGAAGGGAGATTGGCGTGGTAGGCTTTGAAGTTACAGACCTATGACTTTGAGATAGAACATTGGGTGGGAGATAAGAATCAGAACGCTGATGGTCTGTCTAGGTTGCCAACTGTTCTTGCTGCGCAAGATCGTGCTGATGACCTATTCAAGCAAATGATCCATGGGGAATTGCAAAAAGAGCCAATCAAAATTCAAAAAGCGTTAAAAAAGGCAATGGAGAATACTGAGCTCATTAATGGACAATTATTCAAAATAACGGATGAAAAGAAACTTTTATTTCCAAAAGCATTGGAATGCACTGAGATAATTTGGGCTGCCAACAAGGTTTTCATACATGGTGGGTTAAAGAAGATGCTCAAACATATCTGGCAATATTACTATTTGGAGGGATCTCTTTCTGCTAAGCATCACTTTTTAGAAAATCAATTCAGCCTGGAATTTAGCTCCACTAAAGGGATTTACGAAAACTATTAGCAAATATGGCGGAAAACCCGCAAAAGAACCCGCAGGCTATGCCAAACGAGCCAGCACCACCCCAAATGAAGCAACCCTCGGTTACCCACCTCAGGGTCAACCAGAATCACCCGCTCTCAAGCAGCAGACATGAAAGCAGGCACCACCCCCCAACCTGGAGCTACTCCAACTAGCGCCAGTTCACCTGATCGCACTTCTGCAACCTGCACGCCTAACAGCTCTGTGTGCGCTGCCTCCCACCAACCCGCTGGACCCCCTCCAACCAAGGAGGCCATCACCCACGCTGTTTTAATAGCGTCTGCTCAGTTGAATGCAACTCAGCTCATCCAGGCATTCACCTCCCCCATTGTGTCAGCTAATTCAGCCCCATCTTATTATTGCTGACGCCGTGTTTCTGGCTCCCTCCATGAGGGGCGATACCCAGCTACCTGGCCCCCAAATCCTCAGATGTAAGGTTGGATTAGCCGCACATTCTGGTTCACTAAGCACCAAATTGGGACAATCTACTCTTCCCAATGAGGATTCAAATGGTTCGGATTTTGGAACTTCACACCAGTTCCAATCTCACCCGTCCCATTTAAGCCCCGTAATTGGCACTTCTCAAGTCGGCACTTTATCTCAATATGCTGAAAACGACCAATTCACCAATCAGCCAATGAGTTTTGCCCACGAAATCACAGCAAATACTCGGGCTGAATTTACCCAAATAGATTGGGATGGTGATGAAACATCTCCCTCCTCCCAATTGGCTGGAGTTAATTCCAATCTGGATGGGCCTCCCCAATCTAGCGAGGCCCAACAAACCGCCCCTCAATTTAATATGACGCCAGCAGCTGCTGTAACATTCCAGCAACAAGGGAACTCCGCAAACTTGTCCAAACCACCAGCTCACACTCAACCCACAATTGCAGCCCAAAGCAAACACAAACATACCAAAGAAGCCACTGGGGCGTGGCAAAAACCTCTGGCGCCAACGCTACCCAAAGCTGATCCCGTGAAGTGGCGTTTATTGCTGATGTTAATAAGAAATGGGCCGAAACTAGAGCGCAAAAAGCTCTACCTCGCTCAACCCTCTCCACGCAATTCGCCTTTATTATGGGCATAACCCTGTTTAATTCTATACAGAGGATTACTTCTCATACTTTGCAGCGATTGCGGAGACATTCCCAATTAACACCACCATTTATGAATCAGTGGAGGGCCACTACATCGATGTGGGCTTCACTGAAGCTGCCCTTGCTGACCATGCTGCCACCCTCCAGGTCATTATTCCACGCGGATCTCTTCGCATCTCCTGCACACGCTCTCACCTGGAGAAATTTCATGGGTTACTTTTTCCAACCTATCAACGACTGTTGATCCTGAGTCTCTTAAACTGGCACTCCATCGTGGTTTAATGGAGTTTGGGTCTGTTTTTCAGTGGACTTTAGCATCCCCTCTTACTATGCTCCCACTCAAAGAGCTCGCACTGCTAGGGCGTCATTCATCCCCTCCCCCACTGTATCCCGCAACATTGAGGTTATTCCTCGTGTGGCAGTAGTTGGGGCATGCCCTGAGATATTTTTTGTTGACCCTGATCAGGCGCGCCCCGGTGTTCATGGTGTAACGCCCTTGGACACTTGTATAGTGGCTGCACAGCTCAAAAACAAGCCCTCTTAGCCACCACCCAGGGGCCTAAACCAGGCCAAAAACGATCCCACGTGGCTGCAGCAGCAATTCCACAACCCACACAATGGGTTCCCGTTCAAGACCTGCCCCCTGAGGCCTTACGCCTAGCAGTTGAAACAGCTAACCCCACTATTGGTATGGGATACCTTCGCGCTCATGCCCCCTTCCAATGGGCACCCCCTCTAATCTCCCAGAGTCAACTCCCTCTCTCACCAAGCGCAAGGCATCTCCCACAGGGTGCCCCTCGTCAGCCACCCCCACTCAGGGCTCCGCGGCACCCCCACCAACCTCCACCAGCAATTTATCGCATCAACCCTCAGCTCCCAATTGAGCTATGCCCACCAGCATGGACTGGCAACCCGCGGCCTGCGGTAGAAGTGCCACCTCAAAGAGTCCTACCCCAACCCCACAGTCCATTTCGCGCGGATCCTTTGCAGTGTTGGAGGAAGTGAATATGGACTCAGACTCATCAAATGGGGACACCGCGGAGGTCACCATTGAGCACCCTCAGGTCCTTCCCCTGCAACGGAGCGGGGGCAGCATCCTAGGCTGGCTTACTGGGTCCTCCGCCCCCCACCCTCTCCTTCCCCTCAGAACCCTCGACGCTCCTCACGGATTGCAGCTAATAGTCAAGCTAAAGGACTCAAAACTAGCCGCCTCACAGCAGCAGGTTTAAGCGCTGGCAACCCCCAGGACATGGAGGGGAACAGCTATGAGTCCCCATGGCAGCACCCTGGCCCTGCAATCCATCAACGCAAATGGGTTGTGGGACTTTAAGCGGAGAGCCCGCCTCCTCCAAAACTTCAGGTCAGCACAAATTGACATCGCTGCTGTCCAGGAGCCCCATATCCTCCCCCACGAACAATCTGCATGGAATGAACAGTTTGGAGGCAACTCCTTCTGGACAAACCATGCCGCCCTTATTGTTTTGAATCCCCGGGTTAAAACCCATTCTTTTTCACAATATCTAGGTGGCCGCCTCATACTGGCCAAACTCACCACTCCTGACTTCTCCTTCTTCGCTGCAAGCATCTACCTGCCTGATGCAGGTCAGGAGCAAAATCGGCTCTTGGAAGAGCTCCTCCAACTCAATCTCCCACGGAATACAGTCCTCTTAGGAGATTTCAACACAACCATAAGTCGCGTCCGTGACTCTTACCCCCTGCAGCAAAGGAACGCCCTGGATCAAGTCGCCTCCAGGATTTCCTTCGCCTGAGTGGCTTTATAGATGCGCTTCCACCCTCCGCGTCTGGCCTAGGTTGCATGACTAGGATCCAGTATGATGGAGGAGCTTTCCAGTCAGCGTCACGCATAGATATGGCACTGATTGGCCCCCTGCTAATTGGCCGCGTCTCCTCTCCCATCTCTCGTGACAACCATCTGAGTGATCACAGGTCACTCACCGTTGTCCTCACCACCACACTTAGACCGTCGCGTAGGTTCTGGCCTAGGGTTGCCCCAGCTCTTCTCAACAAATCCTTCACTAAGGAGAAGCTGTCTATGACCATCCGGGAGACTCTCACCTCCCCCCCACCCCACCTGCTTGACCACAAGGCTAGATGGACGGTGACCAAGGAGGGCATCACCCGCGTTGCTTACAACTGTGCCAAAGCCCAGATGACTGCAGCTCGCGCCAGAGTCAAAAGGGCGGAAGCCAGAAACAGACATCTAGAGAGAAACTGCCAGCCTTCGCCCTCTCCCAGATGGTTGGAAGGCTGGGAAGCGGCGCAGGAAGCACTCCGCTTGGAGCTCACACTGCAGGAAGAACGGGCAGCAAACTTTACAACATCTCGTTACTATGCTCAATGGGAACGCCCCACCCGCTTCTTCTTTCAGAAACAGAAAGCCCGGTCAACAGCGCAGGATATTACTGCACTGAAGATTGGCACTACAACCACTTCAGATAAGGAGGGAAATCACGCAGGAACTACACCGCTTCTACTCCAGCCTCTTCCATGCCACCCAGGTGGACCTATCGGACATCCAAGACTTCCTGTGGCGGGCTCCAGAGCCGCCCATTGACCCACGAGCTGATGAGGCTCTACTGGAGCCTATTTCCATCCAGGAGGTGATGGAAACCCTTCTGAAATCCCCACGGCTTAAAGCCCAGGCCCAGACGGAATACCCTTTGAGGTGTACCTTCTGGAACCTGCAGTGATAGCCAGAACCCTCCGCGACCTCTTCGCTGCACTCTTGGTGAATGGCGAGGTCCTCCCCGACTCCAGAGGCTCAATCACGACCCTCATTCACAAGAAGTCAGACCTTGAGAACTTGGCGAACTGGCGCCCCATAGCGTTGATCAACACAAACCACAAGCTCTTCACGAAGCTTCTGGCCAACCGCATCACCAAATGGGTGTCACCTCGCCTCTCCCCATCCCAGCACGGTTTTATTCCGGGGAGGTCGTTATGGGACAACTATAATGACCTTCACGTGACTTTGACTGCTAACTCTCGTAAGGTGACTGGCTTTGTGGCTCTCCTGGATATGGAGAAAGCATATGATCGGGTAGCCTGGAAGTATATTGATGCTTCCCTGGCCCGCTTCCATCTCCCCGCAGCTAGGCGCTAGATATCAGGGCTCTATGACCAGCTCCAAACCAGAGTCCTGGCGCCAATGGGTTTTACAGTGGCAGTACCAGTTGGACAAGGTCTCCGGCAAGGGGACCCCCTGAGCCCTATCCTTTTTAACATCACCCTTGACCCCCTCTTGGCCTCCTTACAGGACAAGCTAACAGGGATTCTGGTCCCAGGTAAAGCCCCACACGCACCATGGCATTGCAGATTACACTGCCATTGCATTTGGCTGCCCTGGGGATGTTGCCCTCGCTGCTGTGACCATTGAGAGGTACACCAAGGCGTCCAACGCCATGGTCAACACCTCCAAGACAACAGTTGTACAGGTCGGCTCCCCCACCTTCCTCCCACCATTTGGTATTGATCCTGAGCGCGGCACCTTCCGTCACCTGGGCGTTCTCACCAACTAACAAGGAGTTGCGCTAAAAGACAATGAGGACTTGCTCCTTGCAGCAGTTAATTCCAGGATTTCCAGCTGGAACCGGTGGCACATCACCCCCAGGGTCGAGCTCTGATGGCCAATGTGTTCCTCCTCTCCAAAGTCTGGTTCCTAGCGCACGTCTGCCCATTCACAGATGCCTTTTATACGCGGCTCAATGTACTCCTCCGCTGTTGGATCTGGGGCTCAAACCATCCACCAATGGCCCTCTCAACCATTGCCCGACCCTGCAATGAAGGGGGCCTAGGGCTTCTGGACACGCGATCCCACGCCACCACAATCTTCCTGAAGTTCCTATGGCCAATTGTCTGCTGGGACGCGACCCCCATGCCCCAATGGAAGCCCGCCCTCCGCCAGTCAGTGTCAGCAGCTCTGGGTCTTCCTAGAGCATCTCTGACCTCATTAGGGAGTGGCTCACAAACCACCCAGGCCATCGCCTAAAACCATCCTCATCCCCCTACTGGAACCAGGCTCTTCTTGCCCTGAAACTAGTAGGCGCGCGGATCCACCATGCCTTCCCATACAGAAGGGACAGCCCTGGCCTCAGCCCCCGTCGCCATGCAATTGTGCACAATGGACAAGTTGTCACAACTCGCCTCAACCCCCAAGATCGTCCTCCCATCCGCCCAAGACTCCTTGAGCACCTCCCTCCCTCCGTGATATTTGACCTTAAGGAATTGTGGAAGGACGTCTATCACCCCATCCTGTCAGCAAAGGTGTCCAACACCTTTTGGAGGGTGCTCCACTGTTCATACAGGACAGGGGACCGGACTGGCCCTACCTTCCAGAGCCAAAGCTGCCCCCGCTGTGTGGAGCCTATTGACTCCCACCTCCATCGTTTTTTCACCTGTCCAGGTGTCGCCGCATTTTGGCCAAAGGCCCGCGCGCTCCTCCATGCTCAGCCCTGGTCTGGACACCCTGTGCAAGACCTCATGTTTGAGCAGACATTGCCTGGTTGCCACCGACCCCTCCGTGTCCTCGCCTATGCCACAGCCATCTGGACCATCCATAACTCCTTCCTTCGTGCTGCCTTTGACCAGCAGGTGTGGACCCTTCCACACATGATCACACACTTTTGGGTACACTTTGAGATGGCCCTGAAGGTCTGCACTATGTCGCCAACCCTCCCCACTCATTTGTCACTGCAGCACGGATCTGGCGCGCAAACCCCCTCCCTTTCTTGATGCCTCCTCCCTCCCCTTCCCTCGCCTCAGGCTCTTTGGAGCCCAGGCGTAATTCAATAAACATCAATGAATCCCCCCTTGGGTTGGGACCATCTAGTACTAAAAAAAATATTACTATTGGGAGTCTTTGAGTTTTGATGTTGCCAATTATATCACCTGTTGCGTGGAATGTCAGATGCATAAGACACATAAGAATGTGACAAATTACCAATTAGTGAAGCCAGGGTTTGCGTGGCACACAGTTTCAATTGACATTTTGGGGCCACTAGTGCGAGTACATGTGGTGTACGTTACATAATAGTAGCAATCAACCACTTATTAGATGGGTTGAAACCTGAGCCTTGAGTCAAGCAGATGCCCTAAGTACTACCAAATTCATCCTGGAGCAGGTGGTATACCAACATGGGTGCCCCAACTGTTGCTGATCAACAATGGGACTAATTTTACCTCATTTGTAATTCTATGCCCAAATGAACTAATGGGAATTAAGGGCGGTGTCTGCACCCTATTGGCCCAAAATAAATGGAGCTGTGTAATGAGTCAATGGGACACTTGCCACTACAATAAAGAAGCTGATCTCGGGTAAAGCATCATCTTGGGTGTCTTATCTAAGTTCAGTAACCTTTGAGTATAATATCAGTTTCCATTTGGCAATGGGAAAAACGCCATTCAAATTATTGTATGGTCGTAGAGCAGCATTGCTGCTGATTCTCTATTCAGCAGTGGAGCTGACTCTGGGGATGAGCGCAGATAAATATCTATATTGACTTGCAAACATAATAGTGGATCTCCAATCTCAAGCTTATAATAAAACAATCAAAAGAAGGATTTAAGCTAAAAAAGCCAATGATAAGAGTCAATCCACCCTTATGGAATTGACCGTTGGAGATCAAGTAGCCTATTGCAATACACATGGGTTTGGTCACCAAAATAAGCTAGATGCATTTTGGTTGGGACCATTTGAGGTTATTTCAAAAATGGCAAATAATGCCTACACAATCAAAAATATATCCAATGGTCATGTGATTAATAGAGTACACAGAAAATTTCTTAAAAAATGGTATTAAATATATATATATATATATTTAAAAATAATAGTAAAAAATGGGAAAAAAAGGGAAAGTAAAAAAGTTATTTTAAATTTTTAAAATTTTTTTATTTTTATGCCTTGGGTTGCGAATTGTGAGCTCTTCTTTGACGCCTCTGGGGGAGGGATGTTGAATGACGATGTTGTGAAAGAGGTCGCCAAAGTTGTTCTGAGATCAGATACTTGCAAGGGATAGAGCAAGCCAAAACCAAGTCCTTTGAGCCCGAGGTAGATTCTGCAAATAAGTACCATTGCTGGGAGAGCAGATGAGATAACCAAATCAAGTTGACTTGGGGCGTTAGACCTGGCAGGAAGGGAAAAGATACCTCTTTGGGTGGTGTGTGATGTCGCTCAAAAAAGATGGCATCCATTTCAGATAGATTGGCCAGGATAATCTCATGGTTTTAAGTATTGGAAGATGACATTTTTAGATGATAATCTGGTCAAGCGGGGGATGCGTGGGAGCTTTCATATGACCACATTATCCAGCTTAAGACTATTTAAGCTTCAATTAATTTAAAATGATTGGTTTATTTTATTTAATTTAGCTTATTGATTAAGCTTTAATATGTTGATTCATTATTCCATCTCTTTGGCTATAATCACTAATTAAATGGTTAATTGTCATTCACAGAGTATCAAATCTGATGAGAATTATAATTCCTATTTTGTCAAGGATTGTTGCTGACAATGAGGATATGGTAAATTGGCTCAAAATGAGCAATTATCAATGGAAAATCATCAAATTTGGTAGCTAACATGTGGGCTGATACAAATGGAGATTTAAATATGCTACTCCTCATGAATATCAGCTGGAATTATTTCCAAAGATTAAACCAATATCTCTTTTCTGTCAGCTAGGCATGCTGAGACCATCACAGATATCCCATTTCTGTTGGCAAGGCGTGCCAAGAATATCGTGGTTACCACAAATACCCCTAACACATGTCCTTCACCATTTTACCCTATAAATATTTCCTCACTTTATTAATAATAAACACCTTAGTACTTTGAATACTTTATTGTTTTCAATTGTTGATTGTTTACTTCAAAGTGAAGTTATGAAGAAGTAAATCCTGCCTAAGTGTCAACGCCAGAGTGAGGCCAAAGTCACTTAACTTATTATATCGTGCCAGAGTGAGGCCAAAGTCACTTGAATCCTTATATATTGCCAGAGTAGGGCCGAAGCTACCCATTTATCTAAACTTGACTAGGCTAATTGTTTTCATAAAATTAGTAAATTCGTATTTAGTCCCAGAGTCAGTAGTTAAGCAAACCTGTGCACCAGTGAAAACCCCACGGTTTTTACAAAGGGAATTTCTGCAGACTTCATGTCACAAAAGGAAAGAATGTAAATTTCTGGATCTGAGAATGGATCAAGTTAGGCGGATAAGGGATGAAGTCCCTACAGTTTACATCAACAGTATTTCGTTGAGAAGTACAGGTCTAGCATTAGACCATAATGGGTTATTTATTCAACTAAAGATAACTTTGGTCATATTAATATCAATCAACTATCAACTACTATCAGACAATGTGAATCAAGCACATATCAAACCTGTGCAGTAAGCAGTTTGAGCTTACAATCAGTAGAGAACCCAGGATTGTAACATTTGGTACTTACGAGAAGAGTAGCCAACTCCCAATTTTTAACACCCCTGTAAACATTGTATCTACCAAATTAGGCAAATAAACTGGTATTATTGCCTGACATTAACCATTGGAAAGAATACAGAACTGCAGGACCCAACTCAACCACCTCATTGGGCAACTATAGCGTACCTTCACTAAGGCTCAGTTCTCTCATTGTTTAGGTCCCCACAATTGTTTTACCAAACTCCCACTATGATATCCTCATTGAGACCTTCTTCATGAGGACATTGTAATGGACATTGCCTTCTAATGGTTGCTCTAGAAGGTTTGCTAACAGGGCAAAAGCTATAGCCCCCAAACAGGAAGAGCTCCAAAAATTAAATCACAAGTCCGTTGGCTACTCAGGTATTTTAGGAGGTACTTCATTAAAAAAGAGATTTCTACACTGAATATTATCAGCTGAGTTTCACCCCTAAGAAGCTGCATCATACAAGTGCTACATTGTTATAGCTTTTGGGTGCCCTTCCTGATGTCCATGGTGCCAGATTTCCGATTTTTTAAAGATGAATTTTTCAAAATCTTAAAAATTAGTTCAGATTTTTATAAGCTTTATTAGGTATTCTAGAAAACAAAGTTGCTCTAAGCACCTTCACTTGCTAGTTTACATAGTATAAGGATAGGTAACTGGGGGCTCTTTCCACTGGTGTAACTTTCTGAGCAAAATCTTACAGAAAAAAGCAAATCTCAATTGACCGCCATAGTTTTGCTCTGATGTCCTTAGATTCCCTGCCAGCTGCCCCAGTGTGGGGCAGCGGCGAAAACTCCCCCCACCATTTTCCATCTGACAGGAAAATGCGCTCAGACTGACTTTCCCAATTATACCAAACCCCTGGGTCGATTCATTCCTCACAAGAATATTGACGCCCACCTTGCTCATACCCAAGCATGCTATTTGCCCTATGGTGCTCCCCGGGAGCAACATGCATTTTGGCCTTAGGGTCGATTATGGGAGCCTTTTTCCTTACCAAGACCAATCCATTATCAAAATAGCTCAGGCAGTGATGCATCCTGCCGGTTTTAATGACTTCCACGCCTATAAGGAGTATTTTCGGTCTTGGCTTCATCTGTGAAGCTGACACCGCCACTGTGGCAACTGTGCCCCTGGTCTTCCAGGGTACCTCTCTCCCCACAATCTGAACCCAGCTCTCAGCGAATACCACTTTAAGTGGTTCAGTTCGCTGGTTTGCCCACCCACATTCCCCCTGTGGTGCTCCACCAGGAACTGATGGAAGGTTTGACAGCCTATGGCTCCAACCCCATCTTGTAATTTGTGATCCCAAATGGGGCCACACGCCTCCCTGGGCCTCATGCATATGCCACAATCATCTCTGAATCTAATAAAATTGCCTTGTTGATTCCCCCTCACGCCATCATCCCCTATGCCCCTGACCATCAATTCTGGGCCCACGTTGAGGGCAAGCGGACGATCTGTCTTTCCTGTTTTGAGTTGGACCACTCAAAATGTAAGTGCCCATCCTTAGCTGCTTCTGAAAGCTCTGATTTTTCATCCGCCAGCTTCCAATCCACCGGCCACCCCATGCCAGCTTTATTATGGGGTACAACCTTACCGTCCCCTTTCACAAAGCCTGTTGGTGCAGCTACGCTAACAGCCACCAATCAGCCTCCTCCTCAGCCCAGTGCCACAAAATCTCAATCCAATCAAGCACAGGATTGGACCCCAGTTTTCTCCCATGATTCCTCCAACAAACCAACCAAACCTCAGGAAGATGACAATTCCCCAATTCAATTAAACCAAAATCCTTGGTGTTTATTGGCTGAAAATGATGAGTCTGGGAATATTATTGAATACAGCACTATCCAACTCGATTAGTTTGTGTTTACTGACCATGACGATGAGCTATCTCCTCTTTTATATGCCCCCAGAAAAACGCCAAAACGTTATGCAGTGACCACCAGATGGTGTTGAAGCAACAACTAAGCCAGATTGTCTTCCTATCCGCAAAGCTGCCACCAAATCAGTGGCGATTCTTGCAGGAGGAATCCCTCCTCCCATTAACCCCTCCACTTCCAATAAGCTTCAAAAAAAATATGTTGATCGAAGCTCACAAAGATGCCAATGATGCCATCCAGCATGTAGCAGTGGTAGCGCTGTAATCCAAAAACCAATGTTACCCACACCAATATTGCCACATTTGTAAAGCTCCCTGATGCGCGCATAAAAGCTGAAGGAGCTTTGTCCAGTTACTTTGGAATTCTTATTTACAATAGCTGTCTTTCTGCCACCCTAATCATTAAAATTTTTCTCCGCATCCTGCTGACACCTGACGCCCCTGCTCTTCTCTGTGCCCATGCCCTTCTTTGGGGTAATGTAAAGGCTGAGGATAAGCCCCCTGATCCCCCTCCCCTTCTGCCATGATGGGATAAGCAGTTCCCACTGTCCCACATGGTTGGTTGTGTTCATGTTTTGTGTTATCCACCCATTTTGGGCAGTTCATTCATTTTGTTCAGTGAGGATTTATTTGTTGGTTTTTTTAAGTTTTGGTAACTTCTGTCCCCTTGTCAGCTACCTTAGTTAAATAGAAATAAAAGGATAAGGAACTGGGGAATTGCGCTTGGTAAGGTCCCATGGAGTCTGAGGGCAGCTTGGGACTTAAGGGGCTATTTGTAAATTTCACACCTTAAATTTTAAGTCAAGACCCATTCTAGACCATCTGACGGGATTTGGGGCCATCTCAAAGACTTTTTAAATTAGGTTTATTTAGATTAAATAATATTGACCTCTAATTCATTGTCAAGACTTTTGTTTTGAGGGTTAATATCACCAATTATGGTATAATTTTGTTACACACTTTAAATTTAAATTTTCTGTCAATCAATTTTCAAGGGTCAAAACCATAACAACCCACCTGTTTAGCCTTAGTATCCCCCTTAGGGAAAACTAAGCCTACTTGGTAGTCAAGATTAGCCTTGACCGTCACTGACATATCGAGTCAAAACTGATTTAAAGGTAAACAATCTGGGAATCCTCAGCCAAAACCTACATATGTAAGATTGTCGCATAGATCAACAGCCTGAGAAGCAAAACCCACTGAGCATATACCTAGTCTTTAAAGATTTTATTATATTAATTAGCTATCTGAAAGGGCGCAGTCAAACTTGATATTTACCAAACCAGACTTCTGAATTTTAAGGCATTCTGCTTGGAGACGTCTGCCACTTGACCATTCCACCTGGCCATTAGGTTATAGTAAACATGAATAATGATCTGCAGATACCACCAGTACTATACAAAGAAGTGTTTGCGCCTTTCCACCACTTACACTGGGAACCAATTGTGGCTTGGGGATCATTTTCCTGTTCCATGGGAGAATTAGTGTTAATTGATAACCTTTATCAGCTTCTGATCCAGGATTAAAAATTAAATCATTGCTTCTCTTAACATTCTACCAATGGAGGAACTGAAAGGCTTATATGAATTTGGAGCATTGGAGAAGTTCAGACTGGAGGAAGTAAGCCACAAGGCTGTTTGATTAGCTAATTTCCTGAGTCCCTGGTCATATTGATGGAGTATGAAAAGGATCAAGTTCTGATCTTATTTTGAAAGATATAATAAATTTTGCAATGGACGACTATGATTTGGGATGTGCAGAGGACGTATTGCACCATATTGACACTGGTAACCACCATCAATTTTCCTTCTCCCTATCTTCCAGTGAAAGATGGTGGATGAGATTGTCACCAAAGAAATCAACCAGCTGGTCCAGAATGATGCTGGTGTCATCAAAGAGTCTGTGGTCTTTGCTAGTACTAATAGTAAAAAAGAAAGACAGTTCTAATTATGTGGTGATCAACTACTGGCAACCTAATATAATGAAGAAGAACTCTAACCCTTCTGAGAATTGAAGACGATCATGATTGAGTTGGCAGAACTAGGTGCTTCTCCGCCATGAATTTGATTTCTGTTTACTGGAAGATTGAGCTGCCACAAGAAGAACAAGAGAAATGCGCCATTATAACGGCACAAGAACTTTTCTAGATAACACAAATGTCGCAGGGGTTATGCAATGTCCCTGCCACATATCAAAGGGCCATGGATATCATCCTGAGGGATCTTGAAATTTTTTGCAAATTTGTTTTCTTGGACAATATCAGCGTTTTTTAAGGATGTTCCACAAACATTGAAAACACCTGGAGGAGGTTTTTCGCTGTCTTGTTACTGATTATCTGAAATTAAACCCAGTTTTCAACTTCTTTTGATAGCAGTTTGAATACCTGGGCTTTGTTATTAACAAAGGGGCCTATGCCCCCAGCTGGCCAAAGTGGAGGCCATTGAGAAGATGAGACCTCTGAACAGCAAAAGTGACATCCAGTTTTTTTGGAACGGTGCTATTACCAACGGTTCAAGACAACTTCAGTAATATAGAGGAGTTACTTTTTACCTGTTGAAGAATGGAACTCAAATAAAATGGATGAAGAAATGTCAACCAGCTTTTGACCAACTTTGAACCTTCCTCACTACGTCGCCAATCCCCGTGTAACTGAACTTTGATAAGCTGATCTTAATTCAGACTGAAGCCTCCCTCACCGCCATAGGGGCTGTGCTGTCCCAAATTTATAATGAAGGAATAGACAACCCATAGAATATTGCAGTCATACGGTTGGCATACATTAATAAAATACACCATTACTGAGAAAGAATGCTTAGCGAGGATCTATAAATTTAAGCGGTTCTATTTTGATTAACAAAGTGCACTTCAGGGGTTCACCAAATACTCCTTGCTAAGATAGCTGCAGAACCTCATAGAGCCAGGGGGACGCCTAGCTTGTTGGTCGTTGAAGTTGCAGGCATATGACTTTGAGATTCAGCACTGGCACAGCGTGAAGCATCAGAATACCAATGGACTGTCTTAGCTCGCAACTAATTCATTGACCGCTGACATGAATATGGCCTTTACAATAAGATGCTAAACAGGCAATAAAGAAATGAACAGGAAGAAATATGATGCATTTTGATTTGACTGATGGAGAACACCGTCATCAGGGATGGAAAGATATTTAGTTTAATTGAAGACCATGAATATTTTACACAAACCAATGTAGCATATGGGCTTGATCATCAGAGCTCATAAAGTCACTGGTCATGGAGGTTTTAAGAAGACGTACAAGAAACTGAGGCTACACTTCTACTTGGAATCAATGCACTTTGAAATTTACAAAACCCATAGCTGAAGCAAGGTCTGCCAAGTGGAAATGCCATATCACAAGAGTACTTTAAATTCACTGGTCAAGCTAAAATTTGCATTCCACACTGTGTTGATTTTCATCGTGGGGCTGCTAGCTGCCAGTGGAGGTTAGTTCAAATACATTGTGGCGGCTATTGACCACCTTACAAAATGGTTAAAGCCAAAATAATCAGAGAATTGAGAAAGGTGATGACTGTTAAATATGTTTTATAAAATTTACATTTAGAGCATGTATTGCCCCAAATCCTAATGACATATAACGGCACTAATATTACTTCTCAGAGAAAACTTTTCTTTATCATTGCAATCACTATGTCAGGCAGACAGCGAGTTAGAATTAGTTCGGCTTGCCAGCATAGGTGCTGGAGCACCCAAACAGCAAACCAGAATGCCAAGGGCACTGCTGCTGGTATGAAGGATATGAGACTAAAAAGGAGTTTCACCAGTAAATATGGTGAGCTAGAATCTCGTACAGGCACTTAATAAAATACCAGATGAATATGGCCATTAACCCCAAAGGCGAGTGAGTGCTGGCAGGAAGGGCGGTTTATTTTCCAACATAAAAAACGAAATCTAAGGGAAGGTTTTTTAATGGAATATAAAAGAAAAATTGACCACCAATTTTCTCAGTGCAATGCAACTGATTAAATAGTGATCAATTGATGAGGAAACAAGCCAGGATCTGGTCCCTCAAGTTTGACCTAACCGGCAAATATTTGGGAATGGGAGCAGATAAGCCCACTGGGAACTGATATCAAAGGAATTGGTGGTAGGCCGAATTGCTGTCAGTTTGACCCCAAACACCTGAACCAAGGCTTGACTGCATTTCCAGCAGTTGGCGCGATGGCATCTGGCCTGACGAGCAATGGGAATCCCCCAAGGCTATTCCATGTAGGGGCGGTCCCAATTGGTTGAGAACAGGTTTGGGATGCCCAACCCACCCATGCCAGGTCACTGGGCTGTTTGTTTGGTCAAAAGCGTTGCATCAGCTGCAACGCCTGATTTTCTGGAAGGGGGCATTAAACTATTGTCGATGGTATCCAGTGCTACTACCTGCACATCAGGGATCATCCCTGACAATTTTGGGAGGGGGTTAATTTTGACTATCATGGTGTTGGCCAAATCAAAACTGTTAGCAATTCCGGTTAATGAACCAATCTTCATTCCTTTTTGACTATATGGATTCTGATCATTGAGCTCATCTCCATTCGTTTTTTTGGGCTGAGCAACTTCATTTCAGCAATTTTGGTGCAAATTTCCCTGATCAGGTGTATAATATCAGGAGAAGTGAATGTGGTCACTGGAGGAGGGATCTGAAGAGGGTAGGCTGTTACCCAGTGCTCATCTACCACGTGGGCAAGGTCACCCTGGGTGATGGGGGGTATAGCCACCCTCTTTGGAGCCTTTTTACTTAGAAATGGGAAGAGGGCCTGATTGACACACAGGGGACATTCTCCTGGACTTACATTACCCTTCCCTTTTTCCAAAGAAAGGGAACCACTGCCGGTGAACTGCACAAGGGCCACATTTTTCTGCGCCTTAGGTAGTTTTATCGCCATTACCATTGTGACTTTTTGGGGGGACAGGGGGCATTGGGGTGGTATTCATGAAATGCTTTGACCAGTTCCATGCAGTTAGTGCAATCGCGAGCCTTTAACCAACTTTTTTTGTAAGCCAGATACCCTTTCCAGGCCACGAGATACTAAACCAAATGCCAGGATTTGCGGGATGCTAAGATGTTTTCCACCTCAGCTTCTTCCGCATCCTCTATCACAATTGGTTCAGGTTTGGCAGGAACGGTCCCCTTGAATGGGGACAACAGAGACATGTGGAAGATGGAATGCTGTTTCCAATGAGCTGGCAATTTCAACTGAAAAGCACCATTGCTCAAGTCTTCCTCCACCAGGTGGGGACCCAAACGTTTGCTTGCAAACTTCCAGGAAGGTACCAGCATTTATAGATGGCGAGTGTCCAACATAACGTGAGAGCCCACCATGATATTGTGACCAGGAAGCCATTTGTGATCTGTAAACCATTTGTAATCATCAATAGCCTTTGTGAGGTGCTCCCATACTAAGGACTAAGTAGTCTGGATATTCTCAACATGATCTGCGGCTGCAGGTACCTCTGGGCATATACAGGGACCAGCCAAAAAAGAGGAATTTATAACCTAACGTTGCTCATAGGGAGAAAACCCCGTTGAGGCGTGAGTACCATTGTTATAGGCAAATTGGGCGAGAGGGAGGTCATTGGCCCAAGTATCCTGGGCGGCCAAAGCGTAACAATGCAAATACTGTTTCAATATTTGGTTAACCAACTCAGTTTGTCCATTGGACTGGGGGTGGTAAGCAGTAGAACGACAGGGGTGATTTTTAGGATGGATAAAATCTCATTCCAAAATCATGCTGTAAATTGGGGTCTACAGTCGCTAATGATCTCCTGTGAGAGACCAAACATTGAGAACACATGGCGTACAAAGAGCTGAGCAGTCTCTTTGGACATGATCACAGAAGTACAGGGAATAAATAGGGAACATTTGGTGAAGTGATTGACCACCACCATCACTGCCATAAACCCATAAGAACGGGGAGTTTAAAAATAAAGTCCATGGACACCAATGTCCATGGACCCTCCACCTGTTGTAATGGGTATAGGAGACCCTTCCTTCCTGAGCGGTCCAACTTTGCCCGAGCACAGGTAATGCAGTCTGTAATCCAAGCTAGAACTTCCTTAGTTAAGTGCCCAGTTATAGGTTTGCTTTATCATTTTTGATGCATTTTTTGCTGCCCAGATGGCCAATTGTGGGAGGGTCGTGATGCGCACAAAATACCTCAGCTCAGAAGAGAGGGGGAACCCAATTTCGTGACCTAAAATAAATGAGTCCCTCCACAAAGGAGCACAGAGAGTGTTTATATTTTTAGAGGGCGAATTGTTCAAATACCTCCACCCCTTCTGGGCAGGTCATTAGGCCAGCTAAGACCTGAGCAACAAGTGGGGCGTCAGGGGCAAGGGCGACGGAAGAGATGATGGGGGGAACAATTGGCAAAATTTTGGCAGTGGGAATCATGGTAATAAGATCTACTTCCTCCAAATCTGGGGACAGTGGGTGGGATTGTGTCATGGAAATGGCAGAAGAAGTTTAGACTGGCCTGCCAATAGGGATGTGTAAGCACCCAAAAAGCAAGCCAGAATGCCAAAGGCATTGCTGACTGAACGACTTGATATGGAGCCGTGCATTGGGAAACAACAAATTGTTGGTGCAGCACAATGGTAAATATGATCCTGACGACAAACCACAATGAACCCACTCCCAACCTAGGAGGTCTTGCTGCAGGGGGTGGGATAACTGAGATAGTCTCAATGAGGTCCTCGGCATATGGGGCCATTTCAACTGGGGCAGCAAGGAGATGGATTCTCTCTTGTAATTGGTGGACATACAGCCATTAGATCCCCATGTATTGCTGCTGGAAGTTAGTGGTAATGGGGTTGTAGAGCCAAAAATATTGGACTCGCTGAACCCAATTGATGACGGAGGGGATCATAGTGATCAAGAGTACTGGTATAGCCCATCCAGTATATGGACTGATGGGCCACCAGGGAAACGCCATCAGGGATGCAGTCAGAAGAGATAATAAAAATTGCTCGGTTTTTTATCAAAATTTTATTTAAAGGAAAAGTAAGAAAATCGACCAACAATTTTCTCAGTGCAATGCAACTGATTAAATAGTAATCAATTGTGGTAGTGACAAGCTGGGTTTGGGTCCCACAATTCCAACCTGACTGGCAAATTGTTTGGGAATGGGCGGGTTTGTTCCTTGAGAACCGACATCACAAAATTTGGCAGTGGGCTGAGTCACTGTCAGTTCATACTTGAACGTCCAAACCGAGGCTTAGTTACATTTCTGACAGTTGGCATGAATGCGTTTGTCCCAACAAGTGATGGAAATCCCACAAGGCCACCCCACATAGGGGCGGGTTCATTTGGTTGGGAACAGGTTTGGGACGCCCACCCCACCCACGCTCAGTCGCTGGGCCATTCATTTGGTCAGTGGCATCACATCAGCTGAAACGCCCAAATTACAAGTGAGGACTTTGAACCCTCTTCAGTGGCACCCGATGCTATAGCCTGATCATCAAGGATGATCCTTGACAACTTTGGTAGAAGGGTGCTTTGTATGATCAGCATATTGGTCAAATTGGAACCGTTGGCATTCTGGCTGATACCTCAGTCTTCATGCCTTCCCAGCCATTTGAGATTTGGGCTTCGGCCAGATTGCTACTCAAATTAGATCTGGCCAATTTCAATTTGGCAATTTTGGCGCAGATTTCACTAATTCCCTGTAACAGTTCTGCTGAGGTGAGTGTGGGTACTGGGGGTGGGATCTGAAGCGGAAGAGCTTTTACCCATTGCTCATCTACTATGTGAGTGAGATTGCCCTGAGTAATGAGAGGTACCACCATCCTCTTTGGTGTCTTTTTACTTGGAAATGGGAAGATGGCCCGATCAACAGCCAGGGGACGTTCCCTGGGAATTACATTACCCTTTCCTTTTTCCAAAGGAAGTGCATCCCCACCAGGAAACTGTATCAGAGCCAAATTCTTGTGTGCATTGAGTAACTTGATTGCTATAATTGTACTGACTTTTTGGGGGGGGGTGAGGAGCCTTGGGGTGGGATATATGGAATGCCTCAACCAAGTCCATGCAATTTTGCACAATTGTGCACCTTGACCCAACTATTTTGTAGGCTTGATACCCTTTCCAGGCCACTAGATATTGGACAGAACGTTGCGACTTCTGGGATGCCAGGATAGCCTCTACCTCATCTTCTTCCTCATTATTGATGATGATCAGTTACAGTTCCATGGGAATTGCACCCTTGAAGGGCGACAGCTGAGAAACATGGAAAACAGGGTGCTGCTTCCAATGCACAGGAAGCTTCATTCAGAATGCCCTATTACCCAATACCTCCTCCACTAAATGGGGACCTGATTATTTACTGGCGAATTTATGGGATGGGTTTGAATTCTCAAATGGTTGGTATTGAGCATAATGTAGGAACCCACTACAAAATCATGACCCGGAAGACACTTACTATCTGTGAACTGCTTGTAGTCATCGATGGCTTTGGTAAGGTGTTCCTGCACTAGAGCTTGAGTTGATCTGATGTGGGCAGCATGGTCCGCGGCAGCTTGAACCTCGGGCTGCAAGCATGGCCTGACCAAAAACAAAGGATTATAACCCAACATTGCTTCATACGGGGGAAAACCCCATGGATGTGTGGGTCCCATTATTGTAAGAAAATTGAGCGAGGGGCAAGTCACCAGCCCAAGTATCCTGTGCTGCTGCAGCATAGCAACGCAGGTACTGTTCAAGGACTTGATTGACTTTCTTGGTCTAACCGTTAAACTGAGGGTGATATGCCATGGATCAACAGGGGGATAATTTTGGGATTGATAGTAGTTCACTCCAAAACTGCGTGGTAAATTGTGAACCCCTGTCACTGATGATCTCCTGGGGAAGACTGAACATCAAAAATACATAGCATTTGAAAAGATGGGCAGTTTCTTCTGATGTAATTGTGGAAATACAAGGTATAAAAATGGAAAATTTTTGTAAAATGATCCACCACTACCATAACCACTGTGAACCCATTAGAACAGGGGTGTTCAACAGTAAAAGTCCACGGACACAGAGGTCCATGGGCCCTCCGCCTGCTGTAAGGAGTGCAGGAGGCCATTTTTTCTGGAGCAATCTGACTTGGCCCTAGCACAAGTAACACCATTGGCGATCCAAGCCAGGACCTCTTTTGTCAGACCTGCCCAATTAAAGGTTCACTTGATCAAATTGATGCATTTCTTGTTACTAGGATGTCCAACCATGAAGGTATCATGATGTTCACGAAATACCTCTGATTGGAAGGAGGGGGAACCCAAATGTGAGAACAAAAGTAAATGAGACCCTCTTCTAAGGAGTATAGTGATCGTTTGTGACTTGATTGAACCAACTGCTCAACTAACTATACGCCCTCAAAGAAAGCCAATTGACCGGCTAAAACCTGAGTCACTAGCGGGGTGTTGGGAGCCAAAGTGACAGAGGAAACAACGGGGGGGAACTATTGAAAGGATTTGAGTGGTAGGAATCATGGTAATGAGATCCACTTCCTCTGGTTCCGATGGGACAGTGGGTGGGACTGCGGCTTAGGAAATTGGGAAGTACATTGAGCGCACCTTTAAAAAATTAGTGTTTAAAGTTAAAACTGCACAGGTCCCAATAGGTATGGGCCTGTCAAAGCGCCAATTTTTGGGGTTTGCGAAAATACAAAAGGGCCTGGTGATCCATGCGGACTGTTAATTTATGGCGAGCACCCTGCAACAGATACCACCAATGAGTTAATGCCCATGCAACAGCTGCCAATTCCTTGTTGTAAATGGCTCAAGGCTGCTCCATGGCTGTGAACTTCCGGGAAAAGTAAGCGACCAGATGTTCAAGATCATTGTGCTCCTGAAGTAACACCGCTCCCACTGCTACTGATGAGGCATTGCATGCAACAATATACAGTTTGTTAGGATTGCATGTTTTAGAATAGGCAGAGACATGAACACCTCCTTGATTGATTTGAACGCCTGCTGGCATTTGGGCGTCCAAAAAAATGGTACATTTTTCCCAGTAAGGGGATGGAGTGGTGCGGCCAACTGGGAAAGTGCTGGGGAAAATTTTAGGAAAATTATGGTTCCCAAGAAACTCTGAAGTTGTTTCTGCATGGTTGGAGTTGGCCATTCTCAGATCGCATCTAACTTGTTGAGAGGGATTGCATAGCCATATTTGAGAACCAGGTTCCCAAGGAAAGTAACCTCCTCCTTATAAAACTCACACTTGGAAGGTTTGAGAAACAAACCTGCCTTATGCAAGGCGACCACCACCACTTCCAAGTTCATAGCGTGTTATTCAGGAGTTGAAGAGTGAACTAGGATATCATCAATGTATGCAATTGCACAGGAAAACTTGAGATCACCCAGTACATTGTCAATCATCCATTGAAATGTAGCGGGAGCATTCTTCAGCCTGAAGGGCATTACACGAAATTAAAAAATGCCTCACTTTGTCCAGATTATGGTTAATTATTCCTGCCCTTCCATTACCCAAATTTGTTTGAAGGCGTTCGGCAGATCCAGCTTAGAGAACACACAGGATTTGGAGATTGCCTGGCTGATTGTCTGCTTCAGAGGCAAGGGGTAGGGATCAGAAACTGTTATTTAATTCAAATGACTGTAATTTACACAGGGACGGAGAGAACCGTCCACTTTTCTGGCTAAGATGATGGGGGAGGCGACGGGTGAGGTCTCTGAACAACCAACCTTTTTTCAACATATTGTCCAACCAGGTATTGAGTGCAACTTCTTCATCCGCTGTATGGCGATACAACGGATTGTTGATGTTCACAACTCCACAGTTTTTGAAACCCACAATCATACCTAGTGTGCTTAGGCAGACAATCCACCTTTTCCATGTTAAAGATTCTCCAATATTGCATTAAGCTTTTGGGGAAATCAGCTGGAACGCCTGCAGAAGTGACCAGGGTAGTGATAGAGCTGGTTCCTTGTATCTTAATGAGGGTGTCAATCAGAGGGAATTCTCTCTCTGAATGATCATTAATAAATGACAATGTATTAGACTCTAAATAAATCTTCACATTTTGTCAGCGCCACCATCCCACACCTAAGATCACCGGAAACACCAAGTTCAGCATAGCTGAGAAATGATCACAGAAGCTGAACTGGTGGATTAAAAAAGGGTCCCGGTTGGCGAACTATGTATGAGGACTGATAAGCAGATGAGGCCACCATTACTGAGGAGCCCACATCCATTTCCAGTTTTAATTGTTGCACCTACTCAACACTCATGAAGTTACCTGCAGCTCCGGTATCTACCAGAGCTTCAAAGGAGATATGATGCAAGCTGACAATGATCTTCATAGGCACAAGGAAATAAGCGAAGTTTTGTTTATTGGAAGATTAGACCAACTCATTTGCAACTGAAGAAATAACGGGCATATCAGGGGTAAGGTAGGGGTCCTTTGCCGGAGCAAAAATTGGAAATATGAGGGTGGTGGAAACACTTCCTCCATCTGGGCTTGAACAGAATCATTAATAGTTAACTCTGTACCCGCCAACTTGGACTCAGGGGTTACGGCAAGATTGGTGCTCAAGTCTACCGCTAATTTGGAGGTAGGCGCGTCATTTGCATCTACTTTGTGTTATTCAATCAAGAAATTCGCCTTCTGATAACGGGTAACATGATGGGGTAAGGCGTTGATGGTGGTTGTGGAGACACATATCTGATCTACTGATCCTTGGATGGTAGACCAGACCTCGTGATGAGTGGAACCCAAATCCAAGCCTGATCTAAAGACTGCCTGAATCATATTAATAGATAGTCCCGACGCAGAGGCCAGTTCATGAAAGGTAGAAAATAAAGAAACCAAGCTAGAGGCTTCAGCCGTGGCATAGATCAGTCTGAATAAGTGGTCTGATTGGGACACAGGGGGTTTCAGGGCAGCTGACACAACAGCCATCAGTGGGGTGGAGTCTCCTGCTTTTGAGGAAGAGCGCAAAATATCTCTCACCCAATGGTGGGCATCCCCATCCACAGCGTCTAACAACACGAGTCTTTGTTGGGCATGAGTTAACGCAGAAGCACTGTTAAGTGCAAATGCATACAGGAATTGCACTTCGGTGAGCGCGTTGAGAACTTGATTGGCGATCTCCTGAGAGGGGACACTTGATCTTCCCTCCGGGCTAAAGGAAGGAGGAGGAGACACAATCTGCGCTGCTTGGGTGGCTTGAAGAAGATTTCCCAAGGTAGAGCAGATACTTCTCCCAAAGTTGGAAAGTGACCAAACAAACAACAAACAGCAAACTACTGCTTGCACATTTATTTGGTAAAGAGTAACCACTGCGGCGCCCAGTTTGAAGAACAAGGCGGAAGTGGCTGGAAATAATGGTTGGTCAACTATGTCATGGAAACGGCAGAAGAAGTTTAGACTGGCCTGCCAATTGGGATGTGTAAGCACCCAAAAAGCAAGCCAGAATGCCAGAGGCATTGCTGACTGAACGACTTGATATGGAGTTGGGCATTGGGAAACAACGAATTGTTGGTGCAGCACAATGGTAAATATGATCCTGACGACGAACCACACTGAACCCACTCCTGACCCAGGGGCCTTGCTGCAGGGGGTGGGATAACTGATATAGTCTCGATGAGGTCCTCAGCATATGGGGTCATTTCAACTGGGGTGGCAAGGAGATGGATTCTCTCTTGCAATTGGTGGACATACGGTCATAAGATCCCTGTGTATTGCTGCTGGAAGTTAGTGATAATGGGGTCGTAAAGCCAAAAATATCAGACTCGCTGAACCCAATCTATGATGGAGGGGTCCATAGTGATCAAAAGTACTGGTATAGCCCATCCTGGTATATGGACTGATAGGCCACCAGGGAAACGCCATCAGGGATGTGGTCAGAAGAGATAATAAAAATTGCTTAGTTTTTTGGCAAAATTTTATTTGAAGGAAAAGTAAGAAAATCGACCAACAATGTTCTCAGTGCTATGCAACTGATTAAATAGTGGTCAATTGGGGTAGTGACAAGCTGGTTTGGGTCCCACAATTTCAACCTGACTGGCAAATTGTTTGGGAATAAGCATGGGTTTGTTCCTTGAGAACCAACATCACAAAATTTGGCGGTGGGCTGAGTTGCTGTTGGTTTGACCTCAAACATCTGAACTGAGGCTCAGTTACGTTTCCATCAGTTGGCGTGACAGCGTTTAGCCCAATGAGCAACAGGAATCCCCCAAGGCCACCCCACATAGGGGCGGGTCCATTTGGTTGGGAATGGGTTTGGGACGCCCACCCACCCGCGCTTGGTCACTGGGCCATTTGTTCAGTCAGTGGCATCACATTGGCCGCAATGCCCAAATTACCAACTGGGGACTTCAAACCCTCATTGGTGGTACCTAATGCTATAGCCTGATTGTCAAGGATGATCCTCAACAACTTTGGTAGAAGGGTGCTTTGTTTGATCAGCATATTGGTTGAATTGAACCATCGGCGTTCCAGCTAATACCTCAGTCTTCATGCCTTCCTGACAATTTGAGATTCAGGCCTCAGCCAGATTGCCACTCAAATTAGATCCAGCCAATTTCAATTTGACAATTTTGGTGCAGATTTTGCTAATTCCCCATAACAGTTCTGCTGAGGTGTGTGTGGGTACTGGGGGTGGGATCCAAAGCGGAAGAGCTGTTACCCATTGCTTGTCTACTACGTGAGCAAGATTGCCTGAGTAATGAGAGGTACCACCATCCTCTTTGGTGTCTTTTTACTCAGGAATGGGAAGATGGCCCGATCAACAGCCAGGGGACATTCCCTGGGACTTACAGATTGTGGCTGAGAAAATTTAGAAGTACGTTAAGTGCACATTTTACAAATCTGTATATGAAATTGAAGCTTCACAAGTCCTGATAAGTACAATCTTGCCAATGCCCAATTTCTGAGGTTTACAGAAATATAAGAGGGCTTGGTGATCTGTGCGAACAGTCAACTCATGCTGAGCACCCTGTAACAGGTATTGTGAATGAGTCAATGCCCATGACACAGCTGCCAACTCCTTGTCATAGATGGCCCAATATTGCTCTTTAGAGGTAAATTTTTGAGAAAAATAAGTGCCCGAATGTTCCAAGCCATTGTGCTCTTGGAGCAACACTGCCCCTACTGCCACTGAGGAGTCATCACATGCAATAATATATGGCTTGGTGGGATCCGCGTGTTTCAAGACAGGAGGGGAGAAAAACACCTTCTTGATTGATTTGAACGCCTGCTGGCATTTGGGCATCCAGAAAAATGGTACGTTCTTGCCTGTGAGGGGGTGTAGTGGGGCAGCTAGCTGGGAAAGAGTCAGGGAAAAACTTTTTAAGAAAATAATGGCTCCCAAGAAACTCTGAAGTTGTTTCTGGGTTGTCAAAGTTGGCCATTCTCAGATAGCATACAACTTATTGGGAGGAATCGCGTAGCCATCTTTAAGTACAAGATTCCTAAGAAAGGTATCTTCCTCCTTATAGAACTCACATTTGGAAGGCTTAACAAACAAGCCTGCCTTATGAAAAGCAGCCACGACCGCTTCCAAGTCAATAGCATGTTGTTTGGGAGTTGGGGAGTGAACCAGAATGTCATCAATATATGCAACCGTGCAAGTAAACTGGAGGTCACCCAGTACACTGTTAATCATTCGTTGAAATGCAGAGGGGGCATTCTTGAACCCAAAGGGCATTACACGGAATTGGAAAATGCCTCGCTTCATCCAGATCGCTGTTAACCATTCTTGCCCTTTCATTACCCAAATCTGGTTAAAGGTGTTGATGAGATCCATCTTGGAGAACACATGAGATTTGGCGATTGCTTGGCTTATTGTCTGCTCCAAAGGCAGGGGATAGGGATCATGAACCGTAACTTTGTTTAAATGTCCATAATCCATGCAGGGACGGAGGGAGCCATCAGCTTTTTTGGTGAAGATGATGGGAGACGCGACTGGTAATGTCTCCTTAAACAACCATCCTTTTTTAAGCATATCATCCAACCAAGTGTTGAGCACAACCTCCTCCTCCGCTGTATGGGGGTACAGCAGACAGTTGATATTCACCAACTGCACTAGCATATGAAGTCCCAGGTCAAATTTAGTATGAGGAGGCAGACGATCTGCCTTTTTGGAATTGAAGATACTTTGATAGAGCATCAAACTTTCAGGAAAATTGGATGGAAGCCTGCAGGAGAGATGAGTGAATTAATAGAACTACGACCTTGAGTTTTTCTTAAGAGTGCTAACTAAAGGAAATTCACCCTCCAGTTGATCACTAATGAACAAAAACATATTAGACTTCAGGTGAATCTTGACATGTTGTTGGCGCCACCATCCCACCCCTAGATCACCGGAAACACCAGGTTTGGCATAGCAGAAAATTGATTGCAGAATCTAAACTGGTGTACCAAGAAGGTACTGGCTGACGGACAACATATGATGTCTGGGAGGCTGAAGAAGCCGCCATCACCAATGGACCTGCGTCCATGTTCTGTTCTAATTGTTGGGCCAACTCAACGCTCATGAAATTACCTGCAGGTCCAGTATCCACCAGGGCCCCAAAGGAAACATGGTGAGATCCAATACTAATCTTCATGGGTAATAAGAAGTAAGTGAAGTTCTCTTTATTGGTAGTTGTAGATGAATACCGTGACACCAAAGAGATGGCAGTGGAGTCACTTGCCTGCCTGCCTGCCTGCCTGCCGCCGCCTGCCTGCCTGCGCGCGCGCGCGCGCGCGCGCGGGAAACCGCTAGGTTCAGGGGGAAGTAAGCTCGTTGCAAGTTGGATTTTCAGGTCCTACTGACATAGGCACTATAGCCGCGGCAACTTATGGGGTGTGGATTTGACATTTTGAGTAAACTGGGCTATTATGGACAGGGAAAATCTTCTTCACAACCTTTTTCAGTTGAAAAGGAGGGACCATTGCTACTCTAATATCTATGAGAAAGGTGAAAATGGTTAGGAATAATGGTTGGTCAATTATGTCAGGCAGACAGCAAGTTATAATTAGACTGCCTGCAAGCTTAGGTGCTGGAGCACCCAAACGGCAAGCCAGAATGCCAAGGGCACTGTTGCTGGTACGACGGATATGAAACTAGAAAGGTGTTTCACCAGTAGCTGCTAGTGAGCCAGAATCTTGTACAGGCACATAAAAAATACCAGATGAATATGGCTGTTAACCCCAAGGGGTGAGTGAGTGCCAGCAGGAAGGGCGGTTTATTTTCCAACATAAAAAAATAAATTTAGGGAAGGTTTTTTTAATGGAAAATAAAGGAAGGAAAATTGACCAACAATTTTCTCAGTGCAATGCAACTGATTAAATAGTGGTTAATTTATGAGGAAACAAGCCAGGATCAGGTCCCTCAAGTTTAACCTAACTGGCGAATATTTGGGAATGGGGGCAGATAAGCTCACTGGGAACTGACATCAAAGGAATTGTTGGTAGGCCGAATTTCTGTCAGTTTGACCTCAAACACCTGAACCAAGTCTTGACTGTGTTTCTGGTGGTTGGCACGACAGCATCTGGCCCAATAAGCAATGGGAATCCCCCAAGGCCACCCCATGTAGGGGCGGTCCCAATTGGTTGAGAATGGGTTCAGGATGCCTAACCCACCCGTGCCCGGTCACTGGGCCATTCATTTGGTCAAAAGCGTTGCATCAGCCACAATGCCCGATTTGCCAGAAGGGGGCATTGAACTATCATCGATGGTGTCAGATGCTGCTACCTGCATGTCATGGATCATCCCTGACAATTTTGGGAGGGGGTTAATTTTGACAATTGTGGTGTTGGCTGAATCAAAACTTTTGGCGATTCCAGCCAATGAATCAATATTCATTCCTTTTTGACTATATAGATTCCAATCATCAGATCATTTTCACTCATTTTTGGGCTGATCAACTTCATTTTGGCGAATTAGGCGCAAATTTCCCTGATAAGCCATACAAGTTTAAGTGAGGTAAATGTGGACACTATGGGAGGGTTCTTAAGAGGGAGGGCTGTTACCCAGCGCTTGTCTACCACATGGGCGAGGTCGCCCTGGGTGACGAGGGGTATAGCCACCCTCTTTGGAGCCTTTTTACTCAGAAATGGGAAAAGGGCCCAATTGACATACAGGGGACGTTCCCCTGGACTTACACACTAATTACAACTGATTTAATTCGATACTAGGTGAGTTTGATAATATCTTTGAGGAAATAGTGTGCACACAATGTCAGGTAGCAGTTGGGCTAGCAAAGTAAATAGCACAGGATCAGTCTTTGCAATGTCCAAAATTTGTAAATGCCCTGGCAACATCTATGGCCTAGATAAAAATAAATAACCAGTGTTTAGTTTTTCCCCAGAGATTTTAGCCTGGCAAGCAAATTGCAACCAGTTCATCAAAACTCCGCATTCCCAGCCCCAGTTGTCAGTGAATCTCAGTGTTTGATTTTTACTGGATATTAACTTAACGGCACTTTGGGAAAAGTTCTGTGGAGATGTGCACAAACACTTCCCAGCAGCAGTGATTTTTTCACCACACTCTATTGCCTGCAGTTGGTTGAATCTTGGGTTTGAGACTAAGAAAGCAGCGGATGAAACTGCACAGGTGAGTTTGGTGGTAGTCCTCCAGGATGGTCAATGGGTGGTTGAAACAAAGCACACACAATTGACCAAATCTAACCAAATTTTTGTTACATTATGCTTTCTCCCCACAACAATAAAATGCACAGTGCTGGAGCACCACCTCATGGTTGGGCTTAAAAGCTATGGTGAACTTCAATTCCTCAAAATGCAACGCTTCACACTTATGCTAGACCTGTGCATGGGCAAAGCGATTACAATGATTACCTCAACAGTGATCATCATGGAAGACTTTACCCAAATCCATACACTGCAGTTGTGAACTTGATGGGCAGGAATACTGCCTGTTCCGCATCATGGTGGATAGCGCGCCCCCTATCTGCACCTTTTGTTGCGCTTTTGGCCACAAGGCTCACACATGCCCTTCCAAAAAGGCCATCAGACAGAATTAAGTCCTCCCCAATGCAATGGGCAGCGCAGACTCCCATTATGAACCTTCCATTGACATCAATGCCGCCTTCCCGTGGGGTGTTCAGGGGTGTTACATTCAGGTAAAACCTGTGTCCCCACAAGAGCGCAAGAGGGCTAAACAGGCCCATAGAGCAGCGACCAAGGCTGAGGCTAAGGCTGCGTCCATGATCCCGCCTGCCAGACCCAGGATGACATCAAGTCATTTGCAACTGAAGCAGCTTGAGAACCCGCTCACCAATCAAATTTGGCCCACCAACCTGTGGACCATATGGTTGAGTCAGATTTACCTGAGAAAATTTACCAAGCACTGATTGAAATCAATTCTACCAACCAATTTTCCACCGAGCTTTCATTGACATCCAATGGTGCACCGCAGGAGCATACTGTTCAAAAAGCTCAAAATAAACCATAAAAAAAACACCAAAACTGATACTACATCTAAAACAAAGGAATCTCTTAAGACCTCTTACTCAATAGCACAGTCCACACATGGTTCCTTGGAGAAGCATGCTGCAAAAGAGGTGGCTGAAGGGCAAGAGGGTCCTTCCCATTGCACTTAGGTGCATTGGGGTGAGCCCTCACAATAGGGACGTTGAACATCGCTAAACTCAAGGCCTCGCCATCCCAGGCTTGGAAACTGAGCTTTTTTAAAATTAATTTACCTGTGGACATCCTGGCCATTCAGGAAACCCACTGTCCACACAGTGCCGAGAAATCATGGACAACCATACCCCTCCCCTCCATTTCCTTTAGGTTACCACTCTGTGGGGTGCTTATATGCGTGACCCAAAGTTTTCAAATTAATTTTTAGAAAATTTGTACCTCGATGGGCGTGTGCTTGTAGTGTCCCTTTAATGGGATGATGAAGTGCACACTATCATTAATGTTTATGCCCCATCCTGTACGTGGGCTCTTGGAGAATTCCTCTCTGACAGTACTTCACTCCCACTTCCTCCTGATCTGTTTGTTGTGGGCGACCTGTTCTGCTGGGCCAACTTGGCCACTGACTGCTGGCCTTCAACGCCAACCCCCTGAAGGGGCACATTAAACTACGCATTCTAAAAGCCATCTTGGGGATTTTTAATACCCTCCCCAAACACACACCACTGCTCCCCACATGTCTCGCCCCCATGTGCACAACGGTCAGCTGAGGTCTATGTCCCTTATTGATCTCATTCTCGCCCTGTTGAACTTTCACCCCCAGATTGCGCACTTCACAATAACAAAAAATTGATTATTCAACCACAGGCTGGTTTTGTTTCCTTCACTTTATCAAGCCCAGCGGCACAGGCGCCAAAGTGGTGCAAACTTTGCCCAGCTGATATCACATCACCCAGGTTTTACTCTCAGTTAGACACTAAAACTTTGGCATCAGAATTCAACACACCACTTTGTGCTGATCCCCTTGCTACCTGATCAACCTTCAAAGCAAACACCATCCTTCAGACATGCCACCTCTCAATGCATCGCTTTTGGTCTGCCTTGGCGGTCATTAACTGCACGCTAGTTGAAGTGGACCACCTGGAGTCAAATGTCCCTGCTGCATGGTACAGCCCAGCTTGGTTTCATAAGTGGGTAGAAGTGTCTGCTCGTCTTAGCACACTAGTAAGACAACACAAACATCACGTTTGTGTGCAGTATAAGGCAAAAAATATAATGGCAGGTGACGCATGTTCTACCTACTTTTTCTGTAAATTCCTTGCACAATTACAGAGCTTGGCCTGCACACAGGTAAGGCAGCTGGACAATTCTGTCACAGATCTCCAGCCGCCATGGCTGTCAAATTTTGAAAATATTATACTGAGTTGTTTAAGTCTGAACCAGCCAAACATGATGATATTAACGAGTATCTCAATGATTCACATATCTGCACCATTTTCCAATGCCCAGAGCTGATGAATTTAATTACTCAGGACAAACTCTGGTATGCCATTTGCGGTGCACCAAACAGGAAGTGCCCAGGCCCAGATGGGATTCCATATGAGTTCTACAAAAAATTTTAACTATTGCTCCTCTCTGATGCTTTCCTCAATGAACATATGTCTTCTAGAAACGCGCCTCCTTCCTGAGGGCCATAAGGCATACATGATAACGCTGTTTAAGAAAGAGGATAAGCTGAACTTGTGTAACTGGCGCCCCCATATCATGTACTAATAAAGATACTAAGTTATTTACTAAAATCATGGCCAGCCGCCTTGTGGGTAGTTGCTTTTAAAGTAATCTCCTCTGAGAAATTTGGTTTCATCCCCAAGCGGTCAATATGGGACAACATTTGCACCGTAGCCAATGTCTGCCAATCTACGGCTACTGGGTCGCTTATGTTCTTATTTCAGCAAAAAGCCTATGATAGGGTCAGCTGGGATTACCTCAAAGCCTGCCTCCACAAGTTCCACCTCCCTTACCAGTTCGTTATTTGGGTGATGCATCTCATGGAGTCTGCCACAATAGCTGCCTGTGGCCCTGGCTTCCTCACTGATGTGTTCCACCCTCTAAGGGGTCTCCGCCGAGGGGACCCTTTAAGCCCACTCTTATAAAACTTCAGCCTTGGCCCAGAACTACGCAATGTGAATGCACGCCTTGATGGTGTCCATGTGCAAGGCCAAGCACAATTTAAGATGCTAGCATTCGCTGACAATTGTGTAGATTGTGTGTCCAACAACCAAGATGCATGCGCGCTGGAGGCTACTATTTAGGATTACTCCAGGGTCAGTAACGCTGCACTTGACGCCTCCAAAACTGAAATCATTCTCTTTGGCTGGTACCAGGCCTGCTGGTCACCAGCAACCCATTACCTCCCACTTCAGAAGATAGCTCACAGGTTTTCTTGCCCCAGCCATCCCACACTGCCTGCTTGTGCTCCCTTTTGTGCCAAGACCCACTGCTGGTCTGGTATGCCATTTGGGAGTGTGGCTTGATTCAGGTGGGTTGCCTCTTTGGTAATGGAGCACCACTCAACAATGTCACAAAGCGCATCGCCTCCCTCAGAGCCCACCAGACTACCCTCACAGCCTAGGTTTTGCTTGCCAACTCTATGCTCATGTCCAAAGTCTGGTTTGTGGCCCATTCCATCGCCTTTTCCCCCTCTTTCTTCAACTCTTTGTATTGTCTACTACAAAAATGGCTTTGGTTAGGCCGCCCTCCCCCTGTGCTCATGAAGGTCATGTTTGGCCCTCGCCATAGTGGTGGTATGGGCCTTCTCAACTTCGAGACCCATGCCATCAAGATTCTTGGCACCTGGGTCGCTATGGTCACTAACCCCACACTCCTGGCCCAACACTGGTCACGCATGGCCTGCTCCAACTTTTTCCACACCCTTGGCCTAAGCAATTCTACCCACCCCCATTCTCTGTTAAACTATCTTACCTCTCATCTCTCTGTTGTGGGTCTGAATGGGACGCAGGCCTACTTCAAATGCATTCTCCTCTCCATGCGGAGTGCTGAATAGAGAATTAGCATCAGTGGACACACCGCCCAGAGGGGTCGCCCTACTCTCCGTTTCAAACAAGAAGTCTGTGGGCAAGTCGTTTTAAACAGCATGGTACCCAAACGTCCCCACATCATAGCCCGTGTGGACTACCTTGACAAGCTTGACATCGCATACTCTTTGGAGACCCAGAAGGACAATTGGCGGTAAACACCATCCTCTTTTACAACCCCAAATTTGCGCCCTTGTGTGGAGATGCCTGAGAAAGGTGTACTGAACGGCTAAGCGGTCCAATGCCTCTCAATCTTCATGCATTGTATGCAGTCAATATGGAACATTAGTCCATCACTTGGAAAATTTCCCACCCTCACAGTCAATTTGGCGGAATGTTATGCGCCTTTTTTTTTCAGGAGAGTGAACAGGCTTTCAGCCTTTCCAAAAACCTCTTCACCTTTTCCATGATCTCCCCTATCCACCTTCACTCCATGCCTTAATTGTTGCATTAGCTCTATGGACGATCCACACCATTGTTCTTTATGCACTGTCTGGCATTACCCCAACCCTCCATGAAGCTGTTCGTCACTTCTATTCCCACCTCACGGATCACTATCAAGACTGGCTGTTTGGCCACATGCCATCTCACCAACGCTGGTTGGTGTCATCCTGGTTTCCCATCTGGTTCCTCTCGCTGACCCTTTCCTTCATTCATGTGCAGTTTTGGCCCAGGACTCCTATGTCACTCCCCCACTTCCTTCCACTGGCAGTCACGCTGGCAACAGGAGTAGCCTCGGCTTTAGAGTGGTGCCTCTCGTTTTTCTTGGTGTTTTGCAGTTGGAGTTTATTGAAAGTGTCCATCCCATGGTTGGCCTTCCCTGAATAAATTTTAAGGTATTACTTCTCAAACAATTGCAGGCTCAATGATTTGATGGGAGTATGCAGAGTCCTATCAATGCACTACCACCCTGATCCAATGGTATAGTATAGCGGATCAATGGCACTTTAGTTGGAATTCTGAAAAAATTAGCGTTGAGAAACCCATCAAGTTGGAACCTCTTCTTGTCCTCCACATTCTTTGCATATAATATCGCATTCCGCTAATCCACAGGATGGTTCCCATTTTGACTCCCATACAGGCAACAACCACCTGTTGAAATTGGTGTTTAGGAGTTTTTTTAAGATGCGCAGGTAAATACACACAAACAAAAGAAACACTGCGGACAGTAATCTATATAAAAATTTAACCAAATGAACCTTGGCTATATAATTAGGGCCTTTTATAAATCAAAATAAGATAGTACACTATAGTATCTAATATTACCAGTGGCTCTGAGGCTTGCTGTACTAGACTTAACAGCTGACTAAAACTAGTTACTAAAGAAAATAGACCCCTTCAATATGCTAATATCACTCATTATGCTCTTAAAACCAGTTTGACATTAGTGCATTTCATGGTTAATAAATAGCACTTAAAAGTGGTAAAAACTTTATTCTCAATTTAGGCCAGGTAAGCGAGTGAATAGGGCTTGAAGTATTTTAAAAATAAGATCAATACGCCAATTTTAATTGAAGCATGCCAGATGTAGTCAAATTACTGGCGGATGCCATAATTATAAATGACCCTATTACCTATGTTTCTACGCCAACTTTGGGCAAAATAGCATATCAAGATAAACTAAAATAAGAAGTAATAAGGATATTGAGGCCACGGCATAGGTAGCTCTTTATTTGAGGGAACAAGAAATGCGCTGTTGGGGATTAGGGATTTGATTGATAGTAAATTGATAATTGGCCAACTACATATAAATCATGGCCACAAGGCAAAATAATTGCTAGGAACTAATCAGGTCCTCTTTAAGTATTAATTAAAGTAGAAAATAAATATAAAAAATAACATATCCTAGATGGTTGGTCAATCCAATTATACACTTGCTCCAACTTGACCAAACATTAGGTATCAAGGTTGAGTGTGAGTCAGGTGAGCTATTGAGAGTTTGTGACCATAAGGCCAGAGTGCGGGTAGAACTTCTTAAGGAACTTAGCATTCACTCAACTGATAAGGTAGCCCTTAGTAGGATTCTTTAGAATGTAGGCATCTATAGATGTCTTTTTTATAATCTCTAAGGGACCATTCCAATTATTCTCTAGCTTGCTAGTCTTTCCAAATCTGTAAGTATCATAATACTAGACCAATTTTCTACACCAAAAGTAGGTAAAGTCCAGCAGTCCTTCTTATCATATGCTATAACCTTTAATTTTCAAGCCAGTGCATTGTAGTAGGCAAATCTTTGTAGCTTAATTAAAGTTTATGTAAGCTTATTAAGGTATTGGCTATGACTCATGCTCTCTTCTTTGACACAGGAGTGCAAAAGTGGGGCAGCGCGGTCTGCTTTCCATGAAGTAAGGCTAGTTGGATGTGCCCCATGACTGAGTGATATGCGATGTTGTATGAAATATGATGTAAGGCAGGAAAATATTCCAACTGGTTGCTTTGCTTGTGACTAACTTATGTAAAATCACAACCAGAGTACCACTCACTCGTTCAACAGTGCCATTGGTCTTAATGTGATAGGGCATAAACAATGCACTTCTTATCCCCGTTTAATAATTAAGCATATGATCATTTGAGATGTAAAGTTAGTCCCATTATCTATTAAAATAATCTGGTGGCAACCATGCTAATAGATTATATTCTTTAAAATAAACTTAGTGGTGGTCATCATGCTAAGGTCCTTAACTGCTTTGGCCTCCACAAACTTGGTGAGATGATCAATAGCTACAATGTATTATTTAAATTGAAAGGAAATATTGGCCAAGGGCTCCACAATGTCAATTGAGATGATGTGCCAGGGAAAATTGGTTTAACCATTTGATAAGAAGTGGCTTTCTGGTAGGGTGCTTCATCTTGACATTCATGGCAGCAGCTGAGAGTCTCACTAATATCAAATAACATGAATCAAAATATAGTGAGATCCTAATTGTTCAAAGAATCTTTTATAACTGCCATACACTGTTGCCTTGTGTGTAATAATAATCAAATCTGTCCACTTTTCGATCTTAGGGAACAAAACGGTTTGTTCAATAATGATCTTAAACATCTACCCGTTCTCTAAAAGTGTTTTTGCATCATTTTATCCAACGTATGTTGAAACTTTTCAGGTTCATTTCCACTCTTATGAGTCACCACCTTTAAAAACAATTCATTGGCGTGATCAGCCATTAAAGCTATGTTGGGAAGGTGGGAGAGTCCAATTGCATTTTAACGCTTAATGCCAGGCCAGTGTTGAACTTCAAAGTCATATTCTTATAATATTCAAGGCCCAGTAAACAAAAGTCCTTCAGGTTTCTTACGATTCTGTAACCAGCACAAAGAGGTATGAATCATTACCATAATAAATGCACTCCATGGATATAAACGCAAAATTTTTTGCAAGCATAAATAACATCTAGAAGTTCATTTTTAGTAAACGTATGATTCCGTTGGTGTATATCCATCACCCAGCTGCAGTAAACGACGTGGTGTTCTATGACTTCATCATCAAACTGGGATAACACCACCCTTACAGCAGTGAGGGATGCATCCATATGATAAATGAACTTGTTATTTAATTTTTGGGTACATCAATATTGGCGCTTTGGTGAGGAAAATCCTTAGCTGATCAAAGGCTAGCTGGCAGTCTCCAATCCATTTAAATGGTACCCCATTCTTGAGAAGGTGAAACAGCAGTTCACCTATTTTATTAAAGTTCTTCACAAACCAGTAATAATAGCAACCATTCTTACAGTACCTTAATATCACGCTTGCTACTTGGCCATAACATTTTTATAGCCTCACCCTTAGCGGGATGGGGCCATAAGCCTTGTTTGTCAATGGCAAAATGCAGATATTCCAATTGTTCATTGAAGAAATTGCACTTACAAGGCTGTATCTTCAGATTTTGTAAAATCTTATGTTATTCACTCTCTTTTGCTTCAATAATTAAATCAAAGCCAAATTTGGATTTTTATAAAAAAAATACAAAAAATGACCGCTCAAATGAGCTAAAACTTACTGATGTCAGTGCAATCGTCACCTACTGCCCCATCTTGGGGTGGTGGTGCACTGCCATCTGGCGTCTTTCAGCTGCCACTGAAGCGGGATGGGCTGGCTCTGCTAGCCCTCCCAACGCTACTGGGCGTTATGTCCCCCCTGGTACTTGGACCACCATCTTGCAAGCTCCCAGATGGTGCTCCCACGAAGCAATTTGCAATTCAGCCTCCAGATCAATTATAGGAATCTTTTCCTATATGCAAATATGGCCATCATTGAGATGGCCACAGCAGTTTTCAAACCCACCGGTTTCATTGACTTCTGCCCCTTTAAGTGGTACTTCAATCTTGACTTCCATTCAGAAGATGATGATGCAGCAGCATCTCAGCTGCAAATTGTTTTTATAAAAAAATTCTTATTCCCACCATCTGAATGTGGCTCCCAGATGAGGCCACTTTTATGGTCCAGTTCGCTGGGTTGCCCTCCATCTCTTTCCCAGAATGCCTCCGCCACAAGCTCACAGAGGGTTTGGCCATTTATGGCACAGACCCCATGTTGCAGTTTGTGGTTCCCAATGGGGCAGATCGGTTGGCAGGGCCTCACGCCTTTGCAATGATCCACCCATTTCATTGTGATTTTCACCTTACGATTCCCTCTGCACTGTGATCACATCTGCCCCTGATCACCCATTCTGGTGCGCATCAAAATGGCCATGCCATTTGCCCCTTGTGCTTCAGGCTTGACCACTCAAAGTGCAAGTGCCCCAGTTTCCACATCATCCACTTCTGACATTCAGTCCTTGGGCGTTGGGCCTGCGGCCATTTCGCCTCAATTTTTTGAATGGGGCTTGATCCTCCCACCCCAACCTTGGGGCAATTTGGCACTGCTCCAAAAGCGGCAGCCAATCAAAAACAAAATTTTAAAAACTCTTGATACAAATTTGGCTGGATATTGGAATCCTGAGTCGATGGCTGAACAAGTTTCAGCTGAGCTGCCATGGTTGACAGTACATGGCCAAATAGCTCCGGCCACAGCCCCAATTCCTGTGGCTGGCCCAGTGCTGGCTGTTTCCAATCCATTTGAGGCACTCAAATAGAATGATGAGGATTAATGGCCGTACCATATGAAATCAGATTTTGCTTTGGAGGAGTTTTTGTTGACCCTCTTGAATTGCGTTCCCACCATTTTCATCCAAAAAATGGTTTTCCAAATTCAAAAGTATCAACAAAATGGCGGTTGAGGCTTCAGCTGCCCCTGCCAACACCCTACTCTGCCAAAAACTCCATGGGGCAATGGAGCCCCTTGTTGAGGGTATTCCTAACCCAATTTTCCTCCTGATTTCGAGGAAGATGTGAAGTATGAAATCTAGGAGCTTGCTTTTGGTGTGAGCTGCACTTTCATTGACATGGCAAAAACTTCTCTTTTTAACCCCAGTATCCCAAAACCTGCCAGCGCATCAAGTCGTTCACTTGTATGCCAGCTCTCATTACTTTCGCTAAGCATCAACTTGCTCAATATGTTGAGGCGATTGACTCCGCTGGCCTCATTAATGAAGAAAATCCACAACTATACTTTCTTATGCCCCATGTCGCTGATGCTCCCACCCCAATGCTGTCTGCCATGGTCCACCAGCTAAAGCAGGCGCCAGACAAAAGTTTCTCCAAAGCTTCCTCCCCTTCTGATATGGCTTCCTAAGCTGTTAGCTGAGGTGCCATATTAGGAAATTTTTATTTCTAATAATCCCTTTTTTTGGCACATTTGCAAGATAAAGATGCATGACGGCTCCCCTTTTTTTGGGTTGTGCACCACTAGTGCTAAAAAAGGGTTTATTTTTGGAATGGCTTTGTCTAGCTAGTGGAAAAGTTACTCTAAATGCTGCAGACGTTCCAGTGAACGTTCTGGAAAAAGACAATTATGTCATGCAAATACAATAACGCATAGGAGATTTTTAAATCTCCCAATATGCTATCCATAGCATGCAAGAATGTTGCTGGGGTGTTACATAGCCCCTGCGGCATTCTAGTAGGCTGGTATAAACCCTGAGCGGTAATCATAGCGCACTTCTGTTCCTCCTTTGGCAGCTCAATCTTCCAATATATATAGATTATATCCAAAGCGAAAAATACTGTGAGCCACCCAAGAAGTCTAATGAATCATTGATATGAGGTAAAGTGTAGGAATATTTTTGATAAATTTGTTGATCTTTTTGATATTCTATACCACTCAATTTGTTCCATCCTTATTTTTGATAAACAACACCAAGGAAGCCCAAGGACCCTTGTAGGGCACTAAAAATCCCTGCTTTATGAGTTATTTAATTTTATAATTGATGACCTCATCTGCCACCTTAGTTCCCCTAATAAGATGGAGGCAAATTAGTAGGTGAAAACCAGGTTGTTTTGGTGTAGAACGTCATGTGCACACCCCAAACTATAATCAGCTTTAGTTAAAATAGTACTATAATTATCAAACAGGGCCAAAGCTTGGTTCCTTTCATTCTTCATCAACCCATAAAGATGTTCTCAAGGTACCAGAGAACATAATAATTGATTCTCGTTGCCTTTGAGACCATATTCTTCCAGATCTCTAATATCATTAATACCTGATACCTATTCAATGGGTAAAATATGGACAAAAGTGACTATTAGATGTTGCTTATTTTTCACAGATAAGAATACAGGTTGGATAGAAAACCTGAAAATTTAATGTTTAGGGTGAATAAAGCCTGGGTGCTTACTGGATCTGAATTTATTTGCCAACAATGCTGACAATTTCTCCACATAATATTTGAGGAATCTTTAAGTTATTTTTGGTCCCCATTATGATTTGATGGCCTGCCAGAATGGTTAGGCTAGGATTAGCCCATAGAAGAAAACCTTTAGATCTCACTATCTGAGTAGGTAACTGATTTTTATGGCCACTCAGCCACTGATAACCAATTGGCACTATACCGTCCTTAAACACAATATTAACAAATCCCTACTTTCTATGTATTGGTGTAACAAATCGTATTAAGCTGTTTGTTGCATTTCAATTCTGGTTTGGCTTTTCCAAATCTGAATTGATTTGTATAAATAGATTTTTGGTGTTTGTCAGGTTTGGGAACTGGGTTGTGCCTCGCCTGAATTATTGAGTAGGCTCTTGTGAGCCTAATCAATGGTTTGGGCGAGGCCCCAGAAGTGCGACCTTTAAGGTCAAGCCTGCACAATTCCAAACTTTGTTCAGAATTCTCTCTTTCTCTCTGGTGGCCTCAGGGCTGCCCTTACCTTATCTTACCTGATGATCCGCGCACAACAAGTTTTTGTCATGTTAACAAAAACTTGGGTTTTTGGGGTTTGATCTCCCTCAAATATCCTGTCTTTTCCTTGGTGTGTTCATGGCATCAGATTATCAGGATCCTGTTTGTTGGCGATTTTTTATTCAATAATAAATAGAATAGGGTTAATTCTGGGGTTTGAAACCTCGCTTACCTATTTCATCTTTTTCTCACTTCAAATTTCCCTAATTCTGAGGTTTACTACCTCAAGAGTCCAGCTCACTTTGGACGTTCAGCGTGAATTGTGTCAAACCTAAGGTATAATGCGATTGGAAACTGGGACGTTTCTGACTGTTACAATTGGGGCCTCATCTTTATGAGTATAAAATAGTGGAAGAGTTTTTTAATTAAAACATATTATATTCAGTCAACTTTGACTCCATAGGTTCTCATAGTTGTGTACCAATAAGTAAATCATAATTTTTTGTTTGGAAAAACGATGTCTGGAATAGATATCACCAGGCGAGACAAACTTCAATGGTAATGCGCTGTACGCCCCTTCTGAGGTTGTGATTTGAGGGCCAACATTTTCATGGATCTTCTGATAATCTAGGTCCGGTGCAATCCCCAGCTTCTATGCTAATTCAGTGCACAATATTAACTGGTGCCCCACTATCTACAAAAGCTCTTATCTTGAGCTTATTTACAAAAATATCAATATAGATACATTTTGACCATCTAGTACTAAAAAAATATAGATACATTTTGAGAAATATGCATCTGCAGAATTGAGTGCATGGACATCCAAAATGTCCACATGATCTAAACACATTTTAATGTTTTAACTAATTGTGGGCTTAAGGCCTTCAAAATAGCGTTGGGTCTCACCGCTTGAACCCCTCTAATTTGGGGATATCACCAGAAAGAACTGGAAGCTCTTGTTGACCTAACTACTGAGCATAAGGCTTCACTACAGCTTCCTGCGCCAACTTGGTGTCATATTCTTTCAGGGATCAATTAATAACATCTACCCTTTCATCCACTAAACTTGGTTAAACCAGAGGTGGGTCAACCTTATCAGACACTGGATTATCAGAACGTAGCTTTGGGGATTGGTGCTTACCAGGGATTTTGGTGAGGCGGAAGAGGTATAAAATCCAAGTTTTACTCCACTTTGACTTTTCCCAAGTCCCCCTCGTGCATGAGGATCACCAAATGAACCCTGGGTTTAGCACCAAGATTAGTACAGTAATTTGCATAGTACCCCAGACTTTTACATAGGTAACAGTCAACTTGACTAATATCAGGTCTTACAGAATGCGGGTCATAAGGGCAATTTTTTACTTCTTTTGATATATGTCCCTAGGTGGGGGTCACACGGCTCCCAATCACTTTTGTTAGGTGCCTTGAAAGTGGCGACACGTTGGTGGGGATAATTTACCATGTTTAACATTATTCTCCTCATTAAAAACTGGTATCAAAACCTTGATACAATTCATTACAGGGCTCACAAATGGCAAAGAACAATCTTGGCATCAGATCCATTTATACTTTAGCCATAGATAATGTCTGCGCCTCTAAAAAAACTCTTTAAAAAACTTTTAAAATATTGTCTATGTTAAAAATATTGAAAAATTCCTTTGCTTGGTTACCATCCTTTCTAAACCACCAAATTATTTATTAAAGAAGTTCCTTAGTGTATGGTAGGACACCGGCCTTCTTTAATTTTGGCATAGCCAGCTCCTGACTTTTATAGTTTAGTAAGTTCATCACCACCGCCAACTTAGCAGTTTCAGATGCTCCGTCCATGATAGTCTCAAATATATCATGAAAATTGTGCACGTTCACATTCTTATCAAATTTTGGTATATTAACAGGGTTAATCTGAAACTAAGGTCCAAGGCTTAAGAGCCTAATGGCCTACGATGTTCCCCTGATTTACTGAGTTTGGAAGATGAGGAGGGGTAGTGACACAACTTTAAGCTTCCATAGTGTCAGGATGCATGGAAGATCCAACAGTCAAAATGGATAGTAAACAACAGGAAAGTTACACATAACCCATGCCACATTGCCTTCACTATCAGACTCCATCAAATGGGTTTACTGATCAACTTGACCCCGGCGTACTTGCATAGATCTTAATTAATCTCCAACTTAAATTGATTTATTATAAAGAAAGATGGCACCGTTCCGCCTTCAACTTGATTTCCATATTAAAAATCATTTGATTGACGGTGAGAAAGTCCACTTTAAAAGTGATGATTTCATTCATTAGGGACCTGACTTTTAGTCCCTGAGTTTTAAGTTCCCTACATAAGTAACCAAGTTCTTGGCAGAACTAGTTAACAGAGGGCACATCTCCGGTCACACTCTCATCTAGGCCTTTGAGGCGACGTTGATATGTTTCCATAACTTTTACAAATTTTTACTTGACGCTCATGGTTATCATGATGTTATCCAGTAAACCAATGTGAGCATTCAAGTCCACTCATACTTGTTAATCATGGCAAGCTAATTTTATGAGACCTTATGGACAACTACTACTGCATAGGAGGGTTACAACACCTCCATTGTGAGATAATACTCACCTAAAGTATCAGAACTCATACTCAATAACTAAATGCTTGAGGAAACAAGGTGTCCCCTGTAGTAAGCACCACTATTTAAATTGGCGCTTAGGCGTCATATGCAGATGCAAAGATCAATACACACAACCAAACCAGTTACTGTTTGAGGACAGAAACTCTGGGTAATAACATAACCCAAAAACCTTATTCTTGAAAATAGGGCTTTTTTTAATCAATATAAAAAAGCGTACACTGTAGTATCTAAATTTGCAGTGGCTATGAGGCTAGCTGCGCTTAACTTAACAGAAAACTAAAGATAGCTACTAATGAAAATAAATCCCTTTCTCTATGGTTTTCTCACTCAGAAAAGCTCTCTATACCAGAATTATCATTGGCGAATTTCACTATTACTTAGAAGCCCTTAAGAATGGTTCTCTATTGGTTTAATATCATAGAACTAAGCAAGGAGAGTGAATGAATATGGATTGAAGAATTTTATCAAAATAAGATCAATATGCTAGTTATAGTTGAATTATGCCGGATGTAGTCAAATGACTGGGTGATGGCCATAGAAATTATAAAGGGACCCTATCACTGCTGTTTTTATGCCTACGTGGGGCAAAATAGCATATCAAGCTGAACTAAAATAGGAAGCAATTGGTCAATCGAGGCCATGTAGGTTGGTGGCCAATAATTTATGGTAATGAGAAATGTGCCAGCGGGGATTAAGGATTTTATTGACAGTAAGTTAATAATTTGCCAAATACATATAAAACCATGGGCCGCAGGGTGAAATGATTACTTAAAACCAATCAAATCTCTAAGTATTAGTCAAAGTAAACGTAGATATATAAAAGAAGCTCTGGAAGGATTTTTACCACCCAATACTTTCTGTGAAAGTGTCTAATACCATATGGAGGACATTCCATGGTTCATAGAAGACAAGGGATCAAACTGGCCCTACCTTTCAACACCGCAGCTGCCCTTGTTATTTGAAGACTATTAACTCACATCTCCACTTCTTTTTCATATGCCCAAGGGTCACCGCATTCTGTCCCAAAATCTGCGCGCTCCTCCATGCCCTCCCATGGACTGGCAACCCTGTTCAAGATCTGTTCTTTGAGAAGACCCTACCTAGATGCCACCAACCACTCTGAGACCTTGCCTATGCCACAACACTATGGACAATCCACAATTCCTTCCTTTAGGCAGCTTTTGACTTGACAGTATGGACCCTACAGCACATGAATGCCCACTTCCAGGTGCAGTATAAGATGGCCCTGAAAGTCTCAACTATGTCGCCAACCCTCCTCTGGTAAGTCTCAACTGCAGCAAGGCTCTGGCGCTCCAACCTCCCTCCCTTTCTCAACATCTCCTCTCTCCCTTTCCCTTGCCTATGGCTCTCAGGAGCCCAGGTTTAATTAAATGTACATTGATGAATACCCCCATCAGGTTAGGACCATCTAGTAGTGAAAAAATGAATATAAAAATAATATCCCATATGGTTGGTCAACCAATTACACCATCGCCCTTCCTATGATTTTATAATCCTTCATCCAAAGAGAGGGAATGACCCCTAGATAGTATTAGACAACCTTGTCCATTCGTTTATCAATCTTCAAACTGAGGCCTACTCCAACGCGCTGGATCAGAAAATGAAATGTAGAGAACGCATGCCAACTATAATTGCCATCCCCTACTCTGCATTGGCGTAGGGGAGTGAGTGCTATACTATGACAACAATAGGTTTGAAAGGATGAACAAGCTCAAACATACCTGAAAGGGACCATTCAAGAACATACCAAAGACCTCAACCAATACTTACACGCTCAAGGACCTCATTCAAGGGCATATCATCAATAGAGTGCATGCTAGATTCCTGAAGCAATTCTATAAGGGCGTCAAAAATCCAGCCCTTAACCCCAATGATTATACCAAGTTACCAGTAATTCATGATCCCCTATGTTTAGTCGAGTGGAGGGAAATGTTGAGATTTGGGTTTTCCCAAACATATGAAATAAACCATCATAGCAATAAACTTAAGTACACCATAGACCTTGTCACTATCCTTGATCCATTTCATTTATATCTTGGCAGATTAATAAAGATTGATCTGTCATCAGATTTTACCAGCATTTTAAAACCTACTTTAAGCTTTTGTAAATTCATTTGACATACAATTCTGACCTTAACCAGATTAGTCAAAGTTAATCCATTATCTAACACTAAAACCAGTTCTGTTCCATTAACTGTAAATTGTCCGCCAAATTGATGAGAACTTTGTCGCCAAATATTATAAAGATGCCCTTGACATTGAAATAATAACCATCAACCCCCCAAGCTATGCTGATGGCCCATTAGCAGATCCAAATGTAAAATCTTGGATGATTTGGAGGCTGTGGAGAAACGATACTTGGACTGCAACATATATATATTGGAAAGGGCCCTGTATGGGATGGACAGAAGTGGCAACGCTCAAATCAGTATTGACTTTCCTACTGACTTTGGTTTATACTAAGAGTGACAGATCTCCATGCTGGAAGTACCTAAAAAGACTTCAGCATAATTGAAGAATTTACGTTTATATAAGGGTTATTATTATATCAAGTTCAACATTTATTATGAGGTATGATGTCCTCATACAGTGTTACCTAATTACGTTTGAACCCACTTGTGACAATATCGCCTAATTGTAATTAAATTGCAACAATAACTGAAATAGAAGCCAGGTCTTTCATTGGCATGTGGGGTGTCTGAAAATACTTAGTTGAACTCATGTTTTCTTTATGGACTCAATAATATAGGATATGTGGGAGTGCAGAGGCTATTATATATTAATTTTAATGGTGATAACCCCCATTGCTGAATAAAAATAATATAATATCTGAAAACAGTGGAGGGTAAAATGATTCCAACTTGTAACGCACAGGTTCTCTCCAGTGTGCCATAAAGCATTAGGCAACACCAATTACATAAGAGATCATACAATTGATAGACATAAGTCTTTGGGAGAAACCCTTGCTGCTTAATTATAAATAATACCCGTTTTGAACCATGAAGGTGGTTAAGCATGCAGCTGTCCATCTTGTCACAAGGCAATTTAGCTCAAGTGGCAGATGAGAGATGGAAGATGGCATATCTTTTGAAATTGCGCCTCTTCCTCCTCTGCTCGCCACCCAAGAGTTGATGCATAAAATTTTGGAGGTGTGTCAGGAGGTGGCGGTGGTTAGAAGCCATTTCCAGAAGAGGGTTTGTAATGATTTCCCCAACAATAGGTTCCATTCACCAGTTTAAGTTCTGCTAACCAAGGTAAATCAGTACCCAGGGGAAATATCAATCAAATCACTCTTGGGCTTGGAATTTTTTGTCCGCCGTTCCCCTCCATTGCTGGTAAAGGTGAGCCCATCCCTGACAGGAATGGGCGTAATAACTTCTTTTGATATGCTTTAGGACTGCCCATACTTGGACTGGCTGTGGGCAAAACCTGCTGTCCACCAGAAGAGTAGTCATCATTGGGCCAAATGCAATTGCAGTGGAATAAAAATTTTAGCCAAGAAATTCAATACTAATCTGGCTGGGAAGGTTGGAGCTAAGTTGGTATTGGTAACATTTAGGGTGTCAATCCGCTGTGACCAAATCACAAAGATATTCATAGCAGTATTGCACCTAGTTCCAGGTTTCTAATAAGTGAGCTTATAAGGCATCTGTCTAACAGGTTCCACTGTCACTACATTTATTTCTCTCCATTCCTTAGTCTTAATATTGTTTAAAAAGCCAAATCTATTTTTTGAATTTAAAAAGTCTGTCAGGAAATTAGTGGCTATGATTTCCGACTTTAGGCTTTTCTGGATAGCTCTCACTTTTGCTTTATTCTCTCTCTATCCTACAATATGGATGGCTGTACCAGAGATGTTCTGTCTATTGCTTTGGGTGGTAACTCATCCTAAGTGCCAGAAAAGCCTTATTATTATCAGCATGCTCCATGACAACATTTCAGTTAATACCATTCTCTTAGTATGTGCGCCATGTCTGTAATTCATGATATAATACCTGCCACTGTCCCTAAGGTGCTCATAAACAGCAAAAGATTTCTTTTCACCAGGACAGCACTAAGAGTGAGGCCAATGCTTGGCCAAACTTGCTATTGGAGCTAATGATCTAGAAAGTAATAAATATTTTTTCAAAATAAAAATAAAAAATCCTAAATTCTATATGAATATTATATTTACAAGCAACTTTACTTTAGAATCAAGAAGATGAAATTAGCCACTTTTGTTCTTTCCACTCGGCATAACTTTCCAAGCAAAATCACATTAATTTATAAAAAAAATGAATTTGCCCATAGTAGTTTTGCTCCGATGTCCTCAGATTCTCCACCAGCTGCTCCAGCGTGGGGCAGCGGCAAAACTCCCCATGCCATTTTCTATCTGGCAGGAAAACGTGCTAGGACTGGTTCACCCAGTCATTCCAAACTTATGGGACGATTCATTCTGCCCAAGGACCTAGATGCCCATCTTGCTCATACCCAAGTGGTACCTTGCTGCCCCCTAGTGCTCCCCTGGAGCAACATGCGCTATGCCTAAGGGTCAAATATGGGAAAATATTCCCATACCATGACCACCCATTATCAAAATGGCACAGGCGGTGATGACACCCATCAATTTTATTGTTTTCCACCCCTACAAGGGGTATTTCAACCTTGGCTTCACCTGAAAATTTGATGCTGCCATTGCAGCAACTGTGCCCCTGGTATTCCAGGGCACCCCTCTCCCCACAACTTGGACTCTGCTCCCAGAGGACACCACTTTGGTGGTTCAGTTTGCTAGCTTGCCCACCCACCCCCCCCTGAAGTGCTTCACCAGGATCTGATGGATGGTTTGGCAGCCTATGGCTCCAACCCCATCTTACACTTTGTGGTCCCTAAGGGGCCACATGACTTGCTGGGCCTCAGGCATATTCCACAATCAGCCCTAATTTAATAAAATTACAGAGTCAATTCGGCCATGCACCGTTATTCCCTCAGCACCTGACCATCCATTTTGAGCCCGCGTTAATGTTGGGAGGATGATCTGTCCATCATATTTTGAGTTAGACCACTCAAAACGCAAGTGCCCCTCCTCAACCACTTTTGGCGGATTGGATGACTCATCCACCGACCTCCAATCTGCTGCCCACCCTGTACAATTTCTGGTATGGGGCATAATCCTACCTCCCCCACCCCCAAAGCCTATTGCTGCAGCTGCACCTGCAGCCACCAAACATCCTCCTCCTCACCCCAATGCCATAAATAATTCATCCAATCAAGCATTGGATTGGATCCCAGTTCGATCCCTTGCTTCCATAAATGAATTGACCAAACCTCAACCGTATGCTGATTCCCCAATCAAATTCAATCAAAACTCATGGGAATTATTGGCTGAAATTGATGAATCAGGTAAGTTCATTGAAGAACCATCTTTGCAAATTGAGCAGTTCGTTAATGCAGAATGGGATGCCAGATAACCCCCTCAACTTATATACCCCACAGCCAGATGCCAAATCATTTTGCAGTGACCGCCAGCTTGCAGTTAAAGCAGCTGCAACACCAGATAGTTGTCCCCTGTGTAAATCTGTCGCTAAACCAGTAGTGATGCTCACAGGAGGAATTCCACATCCTGTTATTCCCACAACCTTAACTCCAAAAAGTAAAATCATGGTGGAATATTTTTATATTTTATTCAAGGTGGGCCAACCTGGGGACGATACTACACCAATTAAGGGAAATTGAATGAATGAGAAAGGAGGATTGGATCTGGAAAACCTCCATACATGGCGTATGATAGGCCAGGAGCTCCATGGACCGCCTTTGCTATTTGCTATCTCAGTTTGGGGCATTGGTGCGCAAAGCCAACAGTCATAATTGTCCCCTACCCAAAGTTCAAGTACCAGAATTGAACTCGGGGAGGCAGCAAAAATCATGGTGGACTAGCTATACAAAAACGCAAACAATGCTATCCAGAACATGGCAACTATAGCACGGAATCCAAAAGCAAAAATAACCCAAACCAACATTGCCACATTCATCAAAGCTGAAAAAGCTTTAACCAAATATCTCAGTGCCATTTATCTAGCTGGCAATTTCCATGAAAATCCAATTATCAGTGATATCAAACCACATACTGCAGATGCCCCAACGCCATTACTGACAGCCGTGACATGCACTTCAATATGGGAGAAAGAAGCTGCTGCTGAAGCTGTGCCCCACAATACCCACTCCCCTTCCACCATTGAGGGATAAGCGGTTTCTGCTGCCCACCTGGTTGGTTGTTTTTTTATTCATTCATTCAATCCGCTCATTAGGGCGTTTTGTTTGAACCAAGTAGTTATTTTAGTTTTTAGTTAGTTTTAGTTTTTGTAATGTCCATCCCCTGGTCAGCTTGCCTCAAATAAATAAGAAGATGAAATTAGATATTTGAGGCCCTAATTCTCTTTTAATATATCAATTACTATAAAGAGTTACTTAGGCTTATAATAATATAGGCTTACAAAAAACACCCAAGTTACTGCATTATGTGACCATTCACCCAAACCCCACAATAATTTAAAAAAAACACAAAAAATTACCACAGGATTTGATCTAGTTATGCAGTTCCAAGTTTCCTCAAACTTGCTTGACTGCGCCTTGATCTGTTTCCAAGTGGGTACATATAAACTCTCACCAGGTCTGTATTCACAGATGAACTATTCTCCATCTTAACCTCTGAGCCATATTCCTTGCTATGAGTCATAACATTTTTTAATCAGGTCAATGTGATGATCAGGATGCGCATGAACTGCTAAACAACTGGCCAGTTTGCCCATGGTTAGCTTCTGAAATATACCAACAGAAGTATCATTACCTGCTCCATCATGCCATTGGTTTTCAGGGCAATATGGACTGGACAATACCCTCAAATACCCATCAAGTTTTTAAGCTTTGGTACTACATGAGAAGTATAATTGGTCTCATGATTCAATAATATGAATTGCGGACATCCACGCTAATAAATAATAATCTCCAAAATAGAACTAGCCGTTGTCATGACGCTTAAGTCCATAATTGCTTTGGCCTCCTCTTACTTGGTGAGGTGACAATGGCCTCTATTATATACCTGAATTGCCATATCTATTGGGCAGTGGGCCTACAATGTTGATAGTGACAGTGTGCCAAGAAAATGGGTTTGATCAATTGATAGGAGGTGGCCTGACAATTTAGGGGCTTTGGCTTGGCATCCTTTAAAACAGATGAGGGTTTCATGGATATTAAAAGGCATTGATTCCTGATAAATATGCTTTTCAACTGCTCAGCATCTTCTTTAATTGCTTCTGCTTTATTGCCTTGTAGTTTTCAATAAGAATATCTATTTGCTCTATTGGCTGTTGTATACAATATTCTGTACATCAAAAACCTTATAAGGCTTCCCATTTTGATAAAGTACTTTTCTTGGTTTATCTTAAGTTCATTGAACCTCCTCTGGTTCATTTTCATATTGTTGGGTTGTTATCTTATCAGATAAATCATTGGACAATCAGCTTCTAAGGTCACAGTTGCAGGTAAGATAAACATTCATCAATTTGGTGTTTCACTCTTGGGAGGTGATGGTTTCAATATTATAGCTTATAATTTCAAAGACAATTAGCAGCAGCCCTTCTGTTTCCTTTAGACTGTGTTACCATTGAAGTGAGGCATGATTAGTTACTATTGTGAAGTGCACTTTGTGAAAGTATAGCCAATTTTGTTTAAATTCATAGACTACCGCCAAACACTCCTTCTTAGATACCATGTAATTCTTTTTGTGAACTTTTATAGTCCATCTACTATAAAGCCATTGATGCTAAATTCTCATATCATCATGTGATACCACCACCCCTATGATGGTGAGGATGCATACAAGTATATATTAATGCCTTATAAAAACTCAGGTACATTACTATTGGCACGTTGGTGAGGAAAATACTCCTTTTGTCAAAGGCCAACTGACAGTTTGCTGTTCACTTGAATTGTATGCCGTTCTTTGACAAATGAATCAAAGGCTCACTGAGTTTACTGAAATGATTGATGATCAGCGGTAGCAGCCTTTTATTTAAAATAATACATGAATGTCTCACTTGCTACTCAGCTGAATCATCTTTTTAATATCTTAAATCTTCACCAGCTGTGGTCATAAGCCTTGCTTGTCAATAACAACCCCAGATATATTAACATATGTGGGATTTGCACTTTTGCTTGATTTTAAGATCAGCCTATAAGAGGTAGAGGAAGACTACTCCAAGTGTTGCAGGTGCATTTTGAACATTTGGTAAAAACTCCTATATTGTCCAGATATACTAAGGCACATAAAATCTTTCATTTCTAGTATGCTATCCATGAATTTTCAAAAAAATTATTGAGGACTTTGCACAACCCTTGCAGAATCTAGATGGATTGGTAAAAGCCCTAGGCAGCAATCATTGCGCATTTACCTTGTTTTATTTTTTAGCTTGATCTGCCAAAATCAAAAATTGAAAAACATGGTTGAAAAGGATTACATGCCACCTAGGAGGTTTATTTCATCATCACTTTGTGGTAACGGGTAATAAATCCTTTTTGATAACCTTGTTTAGCTTCCTATAGTCCATAATCACGCAATTGGATCCATCTTTGTTTTTTTGTAATCAACACTGGGGAGGCCCAAGGATTCTTGAAGGGCATTAGCATCCCCAGATGTTCAAATTGGTTGATTTTCTTGTTGACCACATAGTCAGCCGCCTTCAAAAGTCTTATTTAATATAGGTAAATGGGAGGGATTTTAGGTACCAATATAGTGTAGAAGTCATGTGCAAACACCTAAGTCAGAATCTTTCTTAGCAAAGATTACTTTTTACTTCTTACATAGGGCCAAGGCTTGTTCATTTTTGTTCTTGGTTAAACCTGAGAGGCTTTTATAAGGTTTCAGCAAACAAACAGTTCCACACTCCTCATCTTCAAGCCAAATTGATCCAGTTTACTGAAATAGTGGATACTTTGCACTTCCTCATCTAGTAATTTTGAAATAAAGCAACAATTTGCTTTCACTTAAATCAAATAGGATAGGCATATAATTTATCTAAAAGTACTCTGATTTTTCATGTTCTGGAAGGATAAACCCAGGTACAGCGACAGGTCTCAAGTTTGATTAGCATAATGGTACAAATATAACACCATATATACCTTAAAGATTTTTTATATTGATTTTATTCCCCCACTATAATGTAATGTCCACCGGTATAGATATACTACAATTTAGCCTTCAGAGAATTTTCCTTTAATTTCTAAATCAATCTTTGTAAGTTCTTAGTGTATATTGAAACCTTTTCTGATAACCAATTAGCACTATACCATCTCTAGATGTGAGGTTAACAACCTCCTGGTTCTAAGATCATGATCACCATTATTCTAGTTGCAATATAGTGGAAAGTTATGTCCTATTATCTCTAATTTGTTTTCTTTAAACAGCCATGATCCCATTAGCCCTCATAAAAGAGGTTACAATAAGACAATTAATATTTTGCCTAGGTAAAATTATAGCAGGAGTCATTACTACCTGTAAGTCAAAATCCAGAAGCAGCGCATTATATGCTTTTAGAGAAGTAGTAAAATTGGGCCTGGTTATGCCATATTATATATGATGGTCATTATCTGGCGCAGGCCCAAGATCCTTTGATAGCTTAATGGACACAGTACTGACTGGGGACCCCACTATCTATGATGGCTCTTACTTTGAGCTTATTTACAGTAACATCTATGTAAGTGCGCTTAGAATAATTAGCAGCAGAAAAGGACTAAGATTACATCTAAATTGTCAGCTTGACTCATATGAGTTGAAGTCTTCATATAATCAAGGAGTTTGATTTCTTCAATGCCCTAATTGCTGTAACCTTGTAGACCCCATCCAACTTTAGAATATTACCAGAGATAAATAGGAAACTACTATTACAATGCTGAATTTAAGGCTTTGATACTTTCTATACCAAATGGCCTTGCATTCCTTCTGTGAGTGGTCACAGCTACCAAATCATTGTCCATTTCTTGATATAATGCTGGCAGCATGGCGTCATGGTCATTGTTTGACATTTCTTTAGCATTGTAGCTCCTTGGTTTTTTCTTTTACTGTGATTTTTTGAGGGGTGGCGGAAGCAGAATATATCTGTTTTTCTCCTCCCTATATTTTCCTAAGTTATATTCAGTCAATTAGTTCACAACATGAACTTCTGATCTAAAATTAATGTATGGCCACAATTTGTATAGTGTCCTAGAATTTTTGCATATTTGACAAGTGTTTTACTAACATCTGGACTATCATTGTGAAGGCCATAGGGTCTGGTCAATTTTTTCAGGAGGTGATTTTAGTGAATAATTCACAGGGCTCACGGCAACTTTTGCTAGATGCCTCAAAAGTGGCATTGGATCAGTGGAGATAAGTTAATATCTAAGAAATGGTATGTTCATCATTTAAGACCATTAACAAAAACTTATAGAACCTTGTAAGACTCACAGGTATGGAAAAGGGCAATCTGGGCGGCAAAGTTATTAAAAACCTTAGCCTCATATAGCACTCGAGCTTTATGGTAAAAACAATTAGCAAAGATTGATACTGGTTCATCCTTTTTATGGAGGGGTTGAGGAAAATCATTATTGAGTGCACATCCTTTCTGCTATGCTAAACTATTTAAGAATGGAATTCTTGTTGCTTAGGCAAAACATGCTGACTTTGCTTATTTTGACATTACTATTTCCTGTTTATGAAGTCCAATAAGTCATTATAGTTTCCAGCATAGTGGTCTTATGGGAACCGCCCATACTAATATCATCCTGGCCAATAAATTGTACACGTTATTATTTTTTTCAAACGTAATTAATTTATTAGATTGAAATGAAATTGGCTTTCAAAGCTTCTGGGCCAGAGCGCACACCTCTGATCATATTTAACTTTTCAATTTAAATGGATGAGTAATGGGAGTGAAACAGTTATTAACCTCCATAGTGGCCTGAGAAGAAAGTGTAGAGGTGGTACAAGATGAGATGAAAGAAGTATTGTAATTTGGTGTTGTGGGAGTCTCTACTTTGAAGGCGTCAAATGATCATGAGTAGTGGTTGCCAGGTTATTGGGGTGGTCAGATGCTCTTAAAATAGAAGAGTAAAACTTATAAGGGTAGGCAGTTTTCATGCAAGTGGTGCCTCATCACTTTCAGTGTCAAATCACCCAAGAGGATTTCCCAAGCATCAATAAATATATCTGGGGGTCATTCACTTTACTGACCATGATAAACTTACAAAGGTTGTTTTGCATCATATTTCTGAACTAGGCATCATGCTTTAAATACATCAGCGTTCCTAATTACTAAGGCTTTAAACAGGATCAAGTTTTAGGGTTAAACGTCAGGAGCTCAGATTTTAAGTAACAGTTCTCACTAAACAATTTCACTTTCTGTTCCTGAATTTGTACTTTAAGATTCACAAGATTGATTTCCCTTCATTAATCATTATCAGAGCAAATGACTTTGTTCAATTATTCATTGAGACCATTGAGGAAGCGTTAATTATACTTTGTATCTTATACTAATTCTTTTACTAGGTGATTGTTCCCTAACTGAGTGCTCAAGAGTTAGCCAACGTGAAAGTCTAATTTATCAGCTAACTGACTGATAGAGTTAGTATCAATTTTCTGGGCCTCATGGTTGGACACTTTAGATCCTTTGTCACGCTACTCAAACCCATAGATAGTTATCCACTTGGGAACAGTGGTGGGTATTGCCCATGGCCCATTGAGGAAGGGTTATCCCTCAGTTATTCATAATGTCACTAATATAATAATGGTTTGTAATTTTGCTGAACAGCCAGCCCTTACAACTCCTAGTAAGTTCATAAGTCTGTTTCTGATTTTACTGAATGATGGCGTTTAGATCACAAAAAGCGTCATCTAGCTGTTTGCTAAAAAGATAGTCATCCCCTTTTTGGCCTCCATTAATTTAGCCAGTCTGCCAATGCCAATATTCTGCCAGGATATGATGCGCTGAACTTAGAAAATGGAATGTAAATGTATTATATAATAACTTCTCCAGAAGATCATGTGTTGGGATCTTCTTAAGCATATTAATGATGGTTATGTAATGGAAAAATGGTAATTTTGTAAAAAAAGATACTAAAATTGTACTTGCAAAACATGCCAATTGGGATTTATTCTCATTGGCAGTGGTAAGGTAGCAACAATGAAGTAACCGCTATGATACCTTCTTAAGCTGGGAGGTCTCTTTCACTTGATCACACAATTTTATGATTTTGAATTTGTAAGTAAAGTAAATGTAACAACTATTGCCATCCACTAACTCATATTTTAAGTGTCATTGAATGACGCCTGCTGTCAAGAGAGTGTCTGTAACTCTCTCGTTCCCAGCAAGGTGATGTGGGATTCAAACCCACATTGCTAGGGAACTAGCCATTAGGAGAATGGGAAGGAAGGCACCTTGAATGGTGCCTGTGCAAAAGGTACCCCAGGCAAGGGTGTAGAGAGCGACATATAAGACCAGGTAAGTAAGGAACATCACAACTTGAGTGGACCCCAGAGGGGAGTCCATAATCAATTGTAACTTGGCGTCAGGGGCCTTGGGTGCCTCGATCTGGAGGGGACCTGGGTGGCCCAAGGAAGCACCTGGGATTTTGGTATATTGCAATAAAAGGTAGTGGCCCACATGGTTGTAGACCTCCCTGAAGAGGTCCATTAACAAGTTTGCCCAAGGAACCGTTGGTAAAAAAACGTAAAATAACGGGTTTTTATTTAAGAAAAGTTGACCAACAAGGAATGTTGGTCGCAAAAACATATTTTAAGTGGGCCGGGGAAATTCAGGTTCTTCAGAAGTGCTCCCAAGCCTTGACGCTCCAATAAACAGATGCTTTTGTCCGTTTTAGTAAATTACACCAAAAGTGCCTTCACTCAAGTAATTGATTGAAGCTGTATTTTACCTGAGCTTAAAATTTCATAACTTGAGCGGGACTCAAACCCTTGCTCTCCAATCAACTGAATCAAACCATCTTTGTTTATAACGTAAATCGTTCTTTTTAGTGCCTGGGCTGAGATAAGAGGCTGAGCGTTTTGCACCCCATTATTATCAACCTGGGCATGCTTGGCTTGCACCCAGCGTTGATCTAAGGTGTGTTTCAGGTCAGGAAGAGCCTGAAGTTTCACCTTCTGAGCCTCCTGTCGCCCAGCCTTGTCTTTAGCATCAGTTCCCACTATAAAGTCATCCAACCATGACACCTGCTACCCTAAGTGGGGTAATGATTCACTACCTCCTAGAACTTTATCATCCGCTTCCAAAGCGCATCTGGGATGGTTTCACTAGCCCATATTCCCACCAGTTTCTTTGCCCCTTTGGACCTAGCTCAAGCTCTTGAATTTTCCCAGGTAGTGCTTAGAAGCCCCCTGTTGCTCCCCAGAGCAACCTGCGCTTTGGCCTTTGGATCAAGTATGAAACCTCATCCCTTAAGCAAGTTCTGCCATCATCAAGATGGCCTATGCAGTTTTAAAGCTCTCCAGTTTTATAGACTTTTGCTCCTTTAATGAATATTTTTATCTGGATCACTAGAGAAGTCCATATTATAACTATGGTGACAATGCTTTCAATTTATAAAAACACCCCATCCCAAATACCCACACTCTGGTAGTTTAATTCTCCAGGTTGCTTACCCATCTTTCTCCCAACCAGCTCTTCCTATAACTCCTGGAGTAATTGCCATCATATGGATCTGATCCTGTTCTATAGTTTGTGGTTTTTAATGGGTCCAGCCTCCTTGCAGGGCCTCACGCCTTTTTAACTAACTGTTTCCACTGGGATACCCACCTTACAGTTATACTCAAAAAATGATCCTCTCTTACCATGACCACCCATTCTGGGCCTGCATTGAGAACAGCTGCACCTTTTGCACCTTGTGCTTCAGGTTAGACCACTCAAAATTCAAGTGCTCACCATCACTGCTGGAGCAGCTTGTGCCACTCCTCCTTCCAGCGTTGGCCCCACAGCCAAATTGCCTGAACTTTCAAAAGGGTCTCAATCGTCCCTCCCCTTCTTCAACCACTGCATTTATAGCTTCTGTTACAACCGCCAGTAAACACCAATATTTTCAACAGTTTTAGGCAATATTGCTGTTTAATCCCCCTGTTTACTTGCCTTAGTTGACAGTTCATGAGCCAACAATTTTTGCATAGACCAATCAGTTCCAATAGCTGGGATGTGTTTACCCTTCTTGGACCATTTGAATCTTAAATGGTTACTCAATGATAATCAGCCATTAAGTAAAGCTAGATTTTAATTGGCAAAATTTTTCAGCCCTCAAATTCAACTTTCAGCAATGCTTCTGCCCTTGCAAGGGCTATCTAGTTTACTGTGACAATCTTCAGTTTGTCTTAAAATTGTACCATGCCCTTCCAACATTCCCCTTTTCTAAGCCCTCTACGCGGTCAAAGGGCCACATGTCAACAGAATTATCTGTTCAAATTTTCTTGGCTGACTTTTATGAGAAAGCATGGAACAACAATTGAGGAGCTTGCATTTGCTGTGGGCCGTGCATGTGCCAATGCACCAAACTCACTTTGTTTAGCACAGACTACCCCAAATGCATTAAAAGCTTAAGAGCTTTTCAGGTGCACTGAAACTTATAAATTTTATTCTGAATCCATATTGCTCAGTATTTTGAGGCAATGCATAATTCATGCCTTCTTGACAATAATAATAAGACCTTTGCCTACCTTCTTCCCCATGCCACTGATGTACCCACACTCATTCTATATGTTCTCTTATATGCTTTCCAATCCATGTTAGATGGAGAACCACTGATCCCCTTCCTTGTTTTATATGGCTGCCTTGGCTAACTGATAAGGTGCCATATTGGGAGTTTTTATATTGATTTATATGGCACCAATGCAACTAAAAATGTGTGGAAGCCTCCTATCATGTTGTTCCCCGCTATTACTAAAATATAAATCCTTAAGCTGGACTGGGGAGACATTGGACGCCTGGTTACATCTTATGGTTCTAATAGGCTGTATGGGTAAAACTTAAAATAGGGTCATCCACCTACTTGTCAAAACTATACCTTAAAAGTAATCTATGGTTGAGTTTATTCATTGATAGGCTCATGAAAATGTCTTAAACTAAGGCTAATGGCAGGGCATGTTAAGTTAAGATATACACTAGTAGTATAGGTGCACAGGGTTGCAGACTGTGCCCCCAGTAGTGAGCACCATCATAATGAAATTGAAACAGTGACATTAGATTTTAAGTGCACAGGTCAGTTTGCATACTAATAACAAGGTATTTATATAAAGACAGTGACCTTAGTAAACACAAAAAAACTAATTAGTTTTAAACAGGATTTTATTAAACTAAAGTAAACCACATCATAGTATATAGTACTAAAGGTGGCTTAGGGGCTTGCAGGTTGGTAGTCTTAGTTGTGAGTAGGCTTCAGCAGCTACTTTTAGAACAATATCCTCTTTTTAATTTTGTTCCCTGCATTATATGATTCTTTAGATCTTTTGGCTCTCATTAGATCAAACAATTAGTAGCTAGTTAGCACTTAAGGTTTTTAGGTCAGTTGCATGATATTTAGATAGTCAGGGGCTTGATGCCTAGGCCTTAGAGCATTTACATCTTATGGTAATTAGTAAATTCAATTGAGACAGTAGCAATTAGCTGAGGATATAAAACTAGTAACAATATATTTTTGGCAGCACTGAGGCAAGGAAGTTATTCTTTTTATGAGTAATTCAACTGTTAATGGTTGCAGGGGTGAGGTAAATCATTAAATATATTAGTGAATTGGGTTTTTTGTTGATGGGGTGGTGAAGGATTAACCATCACTTTGATAATATTATTATATGGTGATATAGATCAACAGATCTTTAGTAATTTGATACTACAAGATGACATGGCAATGAGGGCATGGATTGATTATAGCAATAGTAAATTATCAGGATGGCAGACCAATATAATACTCAGTAAATTAATTCTTTATATTAATGCTGGCATGGGGGTAAAGTATTTTGTCAAAATGCCTCAATTTACTATTTAGTTTATTTGAAAAGCCAACCAGATGACAGACAATAAAATAGTTTTAGAGAGAAAACTTGATAAGAATAAAATTGAACTGAAATGATTACAACAAAGAAACAAAAAAAATGATAAAAACAGAAACAACAAAAACATAAAATAACATAACATAACATAACATAAAAAGAACATACTATAAAAATAAGATAAAATAATAAGATACTAAAATAAAATAAAAAAAAGAAAAGAAAACAAAGAGATACACACTAACTGGATAGTTAGCAAAAAACCACTATGCCAGCATGGTGGATGGGGCAGGGGATCAGAGGCACTACATCCTCTGCTCCAACCTTGACCAAGTATTAGAAATGACCAAGAGTAAAGATTGGGGGCATACATGTGGTAGACTATGTGGGGTGCAAGGAAAGTAACGTGGCGAGTTGGCCCATCATAACATTTTGTATCAATCTGTAATATCATGTTTAGCTTAGATGCGGAAATCTGGGAGTTAGGATTAGGCATCAATATTGTTTTGCTAATTTAGTGCATGGGCTAAATTTAGCCATCATTTTTATGCAGGGCTAAACTTATGGGAGGTCTAGTGCATGGCAGAAATTTCATGCTTGACAGTAAAAAAGAATCTTGAAAGGTATTCAGGGGGAGGCAATCAATCCGCTAGCACTGAAACTGACTTAGTGACAGCTTTATGGAGGGTCAATATTCAGGACAGGCAAATGCCTCCTCTGCAAGTTGATATCCACTATAGAAAGGTTAAGCATTAGTTTTAGATGCCAATGGTGATGGGGAAACTTGAGCTTCATATTCAGAGTTGAGGATTTATTAAAAATGGGGTGAGGCAGAAGAGAGAGCATCAGGTTCATCTAATTCAGTTACTTTATCCTATAAGTATCAAGTATTTGATTTATTTGTATTGGGAGTCAGCATAGTTGTATGAGGGGGACAGGAAGTTTAATAGGCATAAACATATGCTCAGGCCCTTAGTCTAATAATTAGTGGAATATATAAATCAAGTAAACTAGTTTGTTCTAATAGTTGATTGGACCAAATCTCAACAGCTTGTTGCCTCAGAAGATATCAGTTAGCTGGTCATAAGGATTTATATGTTCAGAATTTTTTGTTAGAGTCTTTATCATTGCATCTTTTCGGGAGACATAAAGAAGAGCCAACTAGTTGATCGGGCAGAGTTTCTTGGTACATTTTTGGTTAAAGTAAAGTAAGACAACAAAAAGTGATAATAATAAGGCAGGTAAGATAAAGATCTAAAAACACAAATAAAAAAGAAATTTATCCTCTTTATATAGTACAATAGTTTATTAAGGAAGTTATATAGGATCTTAAAACTGTAAAGTAAAATTATGAGATGTAACTTTATAAAAAAGCATAAACTTAGGGAAGTTCTTATTAACTACTAGTCAGTCTAAAAATATCTAAGCCAAAAATGGCAAGCTAAAGGTTAGGGCCAAGCTTTAAGGTACTATCTAGCCCTAATCTAATTAAATGTTACTAATTGAAGCAAAGTTGGTTAATATGAGATGGGTAGGAGGCTTTTTGGAAAATAGTTTAGTATTGGATGGTATTTAACTTCTAAGAGAAGGTATATTTAAATCTATCTTAATCTATTGAAACAAATTGTATAATATTAGTTCCTTGATTCATTACATTATAATTCTTATAATAAAATGATCTAAAATATAACAACTCATAAATTTTGACTTATTAATAATTTATAAAAATTTAAGGAGATACTCGAATTTATTATAAATATAATATATTAGGCCTATTTCTTACTTAATACTAGATAGTTATATTTTTTCTGCAGCATGATATTAAAATAATTTATTAAGTTAACTACTTTATTTGCTAAACGCATAAGGATACTTTTTGCCCTCATCTAAACCTAAACAATATGTGCTATAAACTTGTATATTAACATTTAACATCATATTAGAAAATAGCCTTACAGTTGGAAAAAGCCTAAAATAAACAAGGTTACTATTGGTAAGTTTAAAGCTATTATATTATAAAGCCTTTATTTGCATTTTTACATCATGATTCAAGAAAACTTTAAAATTGAGTATAATTAGGATATCAATATTGTCCATCAGTAAACAATCTTTACTTCTTTGGTACGTCATATCAGAGAATATTTCTAGTCAACTTGAAATGCTGTGCCTATAAAATAGGCTCATCTCTACCCCATGATACTGTTATTTGCAGTTAGAATTTATATAAAACTTACGTTGCCTTCAGAAACTTGCTATAAAGCTTTGTCAGGCAAAAAATCTTATAAAATATTAGCAGACTGAATAATTCTCAGCAAACGATTTTTTGAGTTTAAAGATCTAAAAACCCCCGCATTGGTAATCGTTGATCTTTACCGTGAACATCATACAACAAATTACCAAAAAACTCCTTAGCAGGCAAACTTTTGACTAATAACTACCAAAAATTCCATAAATATTTTTCATGTTTATATTATGAGAAATTACAAAGCATTTTATAATAATATATGGTTAGAAACAAATCAAATTTTATTTCTAAGCAAGGATTTTGCAAGGACATTTTCTAACATGTCCAAATGATATTTATGGTAAAAAATAAAGCTGGAACGATATGGCATTGACAATGGCTGACTAGTTGAATCAGTTGCTGTTAAGTGTCAATATTTTGCTTAAGCGCGAATAACTTAAAACAAATTAAGTGTGGTTTGAATGCTACGAGGACTTTAAATCAATACGGCTTTCAAAAATAGGGATTCTAAACAATAAGCTTCTCAAACTTATCCGAAAAATTTGTGGCTTTCATTATGGGGTTGAAATTCTAACTGTTCCTTGCTTGTTAATTCAATGGCTTCACGAAATTGAGACCTTTACAAAGTTAGAAATCCAAACTAAAAATAATAAATCTTACCCAATATTTTTTAACAGAACTTCATCGCTTGAAGAACGAGTCCAAAGAGATACGCGAAAAAATGCTTTTCGAGCGGAAACAACTATACCGCAAATCTCTTCAGCATCAGAAGCCATCTCTCCAATGCAATATAAAATCTAAAATTCTTAGATGTTTTCTCGAGAGTAGTAAGTAGAAAAACTTACTGAATATAACCATAGATCATCAATATAGGATAAAGCGGACTGTCTATTAAGCTGACACACCCAACGGCCGCCATTTTCATTTGCTGGATCTTCCCAAGCGGGGAGGATGCCTTCCTTAAAAAGATGGAAGTTTGAACCAACAACAAGTTCTGATATTTTAGATATGTTGTTGAACACACTATAAAAATAAATATAATGAGTAAAATAATAATTTTTTACAAAAAAGTTAGTGAAAATGTGAATTACCACAAAAAATCCTCAACTGTCGAGAAAGTTATAAGAGCTTTCATATTTTGCGCCCAATCCTTTGCACTGGATTTTTTGGCGGCGTTATCATACCAAAGAGTCCAGCCGCTTTGAAGAGGATGCTTGATATTAAAGTTGACAGGGTCGTGAAAAATGGTGATATAATCCTTTTTCTCAAAAGACTTTGGTAATACACTCTTCTCTAGATTTGCAAATCCTTTAAACTGATCAAGAGGATTAAATGATGACCTATCCTTGAGGCTGCTTGAAATCATTCAAGTGGAGAATTAAAAAGTTTAAATAAATGCTCAATATATACGTTCTTTTTTTAATAAGATATACGTTTACTTGATGTATAACTTTGTGTGCGTCACTTGATACTAATATTACAAGGATGTCCGTCACCTATTCAGTATTTAGAATGCACATTAGATCAATTGAAATTCGGTTAGGGAGTGGCGCATTAGTGAATGATAGGTCCTATGGTGGTTAATCCAATCACTTAAAGCCTATCAAGGTTTGTAAGCTTAAATTAGTGGATATATCATCAGAGACCGACCTATCATATTATTAGATGGTTTTGCATTAGGTAAATATTACATTTCTCATTGTCGGAATATCTACTTTAAAAAAAATTTTGGGAAAAAAGAACCTCCTTTAAAAAAGGCAATAAAAAGTATGAAATAATCAAGAAATTATGCCTCCTCAATAAATCCCATTTTGAAGTTGGCGCCATCTTCCAACCTGGCTTAGAGAATTTTGCTCACAAATACAAATTATATCTTATGTCTGAATTGGGTCAAAGTGTAAACTATAAGCAATTTAGAATATACAGTGCTGAGTATATATATATATATATATATATATATATAGATACTTATTATAAGTCAGTTAAAATATGACATTAACTTCAAAAAGGGTTTATTGAGGAGGCATAATGTCTTGATTATTTCATACTTTTTATTGCCTTTTTTAAAGGAGGTTCTTTTTTCCCAAAATTTTTTTTGAAGAAGGTTCTTTTTTCCAAAAAAATACCCCAGTTCTTTTTCCCAAAAATAGTGCATTTTTAAAAGTAGATCTTTTTTCCACTTTTATTAAAAAATCCCTATATTATATATCCTTTTTGGACCCTCATTATTTCTCTATAAAAATAAATCATTGTATATATATTATATATAGTATCTCATAGATAAATATACTAATAATACATTTTATTAAATTTAGTTGATATTATTACTCAATCTATGGTAAATTTACTGATTGCCATCTATAATACTTAATTTTATCAAATTTGGTTGGTTCTATTGGTCAATCCATGCTAAATTTACTCATCACTATCTACGTAATTCATTTTATGAAATTTAGTTGATTTTATTGCTTAATCTATGCTTAATTCATTGTTTGCCATCTAAAATGATGCAGTTTGTCAATTTAGTTGATTTTATTGGGGCAAATTATGCAAAACAATAGCCAGTTATAATGATTTAAGCTTATCTCGCTATGATCTCATATTTGCCTGGATTTTGAACATACCCCTCAGCCATAGGACATGCCAAAAGTTGCTTCAAAGCTATCACTTCGATGCTGGAATAAAGTCTATCTGGCGATATACATATCCACAATAGAAATCCATCGCTTCCGAGTCCATTTTAATATACTTACTAAATTAATGGTCAGATACTGGACCAATACTTACAAAAGTAAAATGGGACCTAAGTTGGAACATCCTCTTTTTTGAGAAATTTAAGTATCCAAAGTGGTCCTGTAGTTTCAGTTATGCTCGAACAAACAGAAAAAAATAAAAAATATACAGGTCAAATTGAGAACACTTCTTTTTCAAAGTTGGTTAAAACACATTCACTGACGTAATGACTGATTGACATCTAAACTATCGAGTTTGATAAGTTCAATCTATTTTGACGAGTGGGTGAGAATTGGCGAATATATCGAATAATTCACCAAATTGCTCACCCGAAACTAAATAAAATCAGTAATGGAGTTTTAAATAGATTATTATAGATTATTAAGTAGATTGAGGATAACCAGCTCACCAGCCACGAGGGCAACAGTGGAAGCTTAGTCCGAGTGGCTCAAGTGTAGTGCTGGCACAGTCTTTAGGCTGTCAGTGCAAGCTCAAAAATAAACCCGAGCAATATCGGGTAACTCCGCTTTAAATAGATAAATATTGTTTATTCGAGGTAAGCTGATAAGTAGATAAAAATGTATAACATGATAAGTATACACCTTGCCATGAGAGTTCCAAAATTTTAACTGCTTTTCTTTAACTTAGTATGGGGAAATGTTCAAATCTTGCGATTAATTTTTAACTACCTTCTAGACTAGATAGATAATTTTAAATTTGGCACATTCATGTATTTCCAATGCCAATACAATAATCCATCGAAAAAGTTTAATTTTCATGTTCAAAATAAAAAGTTTTATATGCATTAACTGAAAATCTTATATATTTTCGATGGTAGTCAGTATATAGTTATGGCTAAGTTTGATATTCGGTTGATTCGATAGTTTCAAAGGTTTTGCCAAGCGGTTGGTGGGTTTAGGTTGATTAACACGTTGAACGCCACGTCAGTCACCGGTGATTGACACTGAACTTTCCGTTTAGGCCGCGTCAACCACCGGTGACTGACAGTGTAAAGTATGATATAACTAAAAAATTTACATTGTTTTAAGTAATTACTGAAAATTTATTTAAAAGGAGCCCTGGCCGCAAGCAGACCTCGATGAAATCTTATCTAGCGGACCGAACGATAAACAAGACAAAACTGACTTGGCACATAACGTGTTGAATGAATGTCTATAAACATTTCATTCTAAATGTAAATCTCTACTACTACGATAAGAAACAATAGCCCTAATATATTTACACAGCTGTATCGAGTAAATTTCAATCTGTTAGTAGTGCGCTTCGCATTGCTATACCACAATACTAGCGCTTCTAAGCAGCGCGCGTGGCCTGAAGGGGATTTCCTTAAGAATTCGCGTGGCGCTCAACGTGTTAATAAAGCTTGATAGTTTTAGTAAGTATTTTAGTGATTAGTTGATTCAATAAGTTAATTGGTTTTGGTAAGTTGTTGGTGGTTTTTGGTTGGTTAATTTAAAAGTTCAAAAACGTTTTTCCCAAGCTTTGCTCAGGTTTATCTTGTTAGCTTTTATAATGGTGGCCACCCCTAAGTTTAAGAAGTAATTAAATTTATCAAAGCAATCCTAAATTGAAAAAAATAAACTTATCAAATTAAATAATATACCACCAAATAACCAGCTGACCCAAATGAGTTTATTGAATCAACCAAAAACACCACCCAATTAGCCAAAATCAACTTAATTTGTCAACAACTAAAACCTAAAAAAATTAAAAACTTTTCTTTCTCATTGCAATCACTTTTGCAACCTATTCAATTCAAGTCTGAATCTAGTTTGATAATCTCACAGAGGAGATTAGTCTGTGCCCATGTCAGGGAGCAGTTGGGCAAGTAAGGTAAGAGGAGCAGGTGGAAGGCCTGCAGCCTCCAATATTCAAAAACACCCCAGAAAAACTAGCAGAATAGACAAAAATTTAAAAAACTGGTGGTCACTATTTCCCCAGAAATACTCGCATGGCAAGCACGATGCAACCAGTATATCAATATGCTGCACTCCCAGCCACTTTCATTGGTGGAATACAGAGTCTGCGTGTTTCTGGATATCCAACAAATGGCTTTATAGGAAAAATTTTATGAAGATGTGCACACCTTTTTCCTGACCGCGGTGTATATTGCACCTCACTCCATATCATATGGTTGGCTGGACCTAGGTTTCAAAAACAAAGAGGCAGCAGATGAGGCTACTGTAGTAGATGTAGTGGTCAACCTCCCTGAAGGGCAATAGGTTATTGAAACCAAATGCACCAGATAGATAGAATCAAACCAAATTTTCCTCACATTTGACTTTTTGCCTGCTATGGTAAAACATGATATTTTGGAATAATACCTGAAAGATGGTCTTGCTATATATGCAAAATATAATCTTTCAAAATACAACACTTCATGCTGATACCACACCTGTGCACCGGCAAAGCCATCACAGTTCTGACCCCAACTGAGGAGATCGCAAAGGACCTAACCCAGATCCCATACTCCACTTTTATTAATATTGAAGGGTATACCACCCACCTATTCCGGGTGACTGTGGACAGCGTGCCCCCCATTTGCACCCACTGTGACATATTTAGCTATAAGGTGCATATATGCCCCACCAAGGAGGGCATCATATTCAAAGAGCACCCCTCAGCAGCTATGGCCAGTGGAGAGGTGCACTATGAACCAACCATAAGCACCAAAGAGGCTTTCCCATGGGGAGCACAAGGCTGCTACCTACTGGTAAAGTCCATCTCCCCACAAGAGTGGAAGAAGCCAAAGCAGGCCTGCAGGGCCGCAGCCAAGGAAGCAGCCAAAGCTACCACTGCTATCCCATACTCACAATGCCAGGAGGATATCAAAACCTTTGTGGTGGAAGCAAATCAGGAATCTATCAACCAATCAGATGGGGAAGCCCATGCCAATTGGGCCACCCAATCTGAGAATCTGATGGGGGACTCAATCTCACCCAATCATCACAACCAAGCTCCAGTCAAAATTGACCTGGGGCAAATCTGACCAGAAAAATTTATTCTTTGACTAGAATGTTGATGCACCACAATCACCCACATCTGCACCACAAAAAATTTGTCCAATGTCAGGGAAACAAAAAGCAAAGGCAAAAGCCAATGAAAACCTCTCTGCTAAAATTAACAAAAATCCTGATAGCATTGCTGCTAACACCCGTGCTGCCATGAAGGCCTGTGGGGATCTAGAGGAGGCTAGTGGGCCCGGGTGCCCACCCCCTCAGTACCTAAGGTCCAATGGAGGAAACCTTCACTTTAGGGATGTTGAATATTGCCTGACTCAAGGCCTCACTGTCCCAGGCTAGGATACTGAGTTTTTTACAAAAAAATTTACCCATGGATATCCTGGCCATCCAGGAGTCCCACTGTCCATGAGGTTCCGAGGAGGCTTAGAAATCCATGCTCCTACCATCCCTATCCTTTTGGTCAGAGCACTGTAGGGTGCTAGTTCAGAGAAACAATCTCTTCAAATTTGTATCATCAGAAATATTCCTGAATAGCTGAGTTCTCATTGTAACTTTCTTGTGGGCTGACATAGCACACGCAATCATCAATATCTATGCCCCAAATGGTGCATGCGAGCGTCAGGAATTTTTCTCATCAGTCAAATCCCTCCCGCTACCCCCAAACCCATTCATAGTTGGCAACATGAACTGTTGGCTAAACACACCAATAGACCAGTGGCCTTCCTCACCCCACACCCCCCAGGGTCACGTAGAACTGCAAATTCTAAAGGCCACCTTCAGGATAATGGATGCACTGCTGCAACATGCCCTGCTGCTCAAAAACATGATGTGCCCCCACATCCACAATGGCCAATTGAGGTCCATGACCCGCATCAACCTTATCCTAATGCTGGCGAAATTCCAACCCCACATCTCCCACTTCAAAACAACAAAAATGGAATTCTCTGACCACCGACTGGTCTCAATAACCTACCACCTACCCACCACAGTGGCCAGGGCCCCACATTAGTGCAAGCTCCACCCCCCAAACTTGCGGCGCCAGGATTTTCCACTTGGGTGGAAGAAGCAACTTTGACAAAAGAGTTTGTAACACCATTCTGCGTGGACCCCATCTCCACATGGGCAACCTTCAAAGAGGATACCATCTGCCATGCTTGCCACCTCTCCTCCTGATGCTCACGAGCCACATCAGCGATCATTTAGCACGCTTGAGCAGAATTGGCACACCTGGAGTCCAATATCCCTGCTACAGGATACAGCCCTGCATGGGGCCAGAAATGGGCAGAAGCAGCTGCCCACCTCAACGCGCTCAAGAGACAACACAAACATCAGGTTTGTGTTCAATACAAGGCCAAACGCATCACAAAGGGTGACAAGTGCACCGCATACTTCTTTAAAAGATTTTTTGCACCATGCCAGAGCGTGGTCTGCACACAGGTGCAAAGATTGGATGATTCTACCGCGGATATGCCAGCTGAAGTGGCAATCAAGAACACAAAAGTATTACTCCAAGTTATACCAATCTGATCCAATTCAGCCAGCCAAAGTGGCAGAAACTCTCGATTGAGCCCACATCCACACCATGTCTCTATACCTGGAAATAATGAATTTAATTATTCCAAATGAATTATGGACAGCCATCTGCAGTGAACCTAACTGGAAATGCCCAGGCCCAGATGGCATCCTATATGAATTCTACAAAAAATACTTTAAATATATATCCCCACTACTTCTTGCTTCACTTAACCAGAGCCTTTTGAAAACGCGCCTCCTACCAGGAGGACATGAGGCCTTTACTGTCACACTTTTCAAGAAAGGGGATAAGCTAGACTTAGCTAACTGGCGCCCCATTTCTTTAACAACACGGACACAAAAATTTTAACAAAAATCATGGCTAACCAATTAGGAATTATAGCATCTGCCACCATCTCCCCAGAGCAATTCGGCTTCATACCCAGAAGGTTGATTTGGGATAACGTGCACTCTGTGGCTAATGCATGTCAGTCCACAGCCTCTGGGGCACTTGTTTTCTTGGACCAACAAAAGGCCTATAATATAGTAAACTGAGAATACCTCAGGGCCTGCCTCCATCAATGTCGCTTACCACTTTGCTTCATCAACTGGGTGATGCTGCTCACAGAATCTGCAACAATGGCAGTACATGGCCCTGGCTTCATAATGGAAGTAGTCCGCCCTCAAAGGGGCTTATGACAAGGGGACCCCCTCAGCCCACTCTTATACAACTTCAGCCTTGACCCACTACTGTGAAATGTGAATGCCCAACTCACTGGGGTCCGCGTGCCAGGCCAAGCCCCAGTCAAGATGATGGCATTTGAAGATGATTGTGTGGTTGGGGTATCTAATAATCAAGATGCACGCGCACTTGAAGCTCTCATCTTGGAGTATTCCCGGGTAAGTAACGCGGCACTGAATGCTTCCAAAACTGAAATCATCCTCCTTGGTTGGTCTCAGAACTGCTGGGCCCCAGCAATTAGTTCTCAACCTGGCCCATCTGCTCACCCACGTCCTCGCCCTACCAGCTCAACACACACCACCCCACTAGTGCTTCCCTTCATGCCACGCCCTACCATAGGACCAGTACGCCATCTGGGCGTGTGGATGGAGGCAGGCGGATACGCGTCAGCAGTAATGGAGAGCCGTATTCTGGACAACGTGATGAAGTGAATCGCCTCTCTCAGAGCCCACCCTACTTCCCTTACTGGCAGGGTTGTTTTAGCTAACTATATGCTCCTCTCCAAAGTCTGGTTTGGAGCCCACGCCATCTCCTTCTCCCCAAGCTTCTTCAAATCCTTGTATGCCCTTCTGCAAGGATGGCTTTGGTCAGGCCGCCCTCCACCAGTATGGCTAGAGATCATGTTTGGCCCTCACCATCAAGGTGGCATGGGTCTGCTCTACTTCAGAGCCCATGCTGCCAAGATCTTGGGTACCTGGATAGCGGCCACCACCGCCCCTATGCTCCCCTCCCAACACTGGTCCCGTGCAGCCCACTCCATCTTCTCCCGAGCCTTGGGCCTCAACAACCCATTGAACCCACACTCCCTGATGAAATACCTCGCTTCACACCCATCGGCCACAGGCCCTCACAGGACCAAAACCCACTACAAACGAATCCTCCTCTCCATGCAGAGCGCTGAGTGGAGAATTTGTATTAGCGGACACACAGCCCAGAGAGGCCGCCCCTCTCCTCAGTTCACACAAGAGGTACAGGGGCTACCCATCCATGATGGCGTGATCCCCACACGGCCCCATGTCCTATCCAGGGTGGAATACCTGGACATGATGGACATCCCTTACTCCATTGAAACCCAAAAAACTATCTGGAAATACGCACACCATCCTCTGTTGCGGCCTCAAGTCTGCTCCCATGTGTGGAGCTGCCTGAGGCGGGTGTATCCTACAGCTGAGCGCTCTAACGCTTTACACTCATCCTGTGATGTGTGGCCAGTATGGAACGCTGTTCCACCGCCTGGAGAAGTGCCCTACCTCTAAAGTGATATGGCGCAAAGTTCAACATCTGCTGGGCCAGGATCAAACGCATCCCTTCAGTCTATCAAGAGATATGTTTGCTCTATCAATGGCCTCCTCCCTTCCACCCTCCCTCCATGCTTTGGTGGTTGCAATCGCCATGTGGACCATCCACACGATTGTCTTAAATGCCATCGCAGGCTCCACTCCCACCCTCCCAGAAGCTGTCCACAGATTCCGGTCTCATTTGGTGGACCACTTTCAAGCGTGGATATTTGGATACCTCCCACCGCGTTGTCAACAGCTGGTCTCCTCCTGGTTCCCAGTCTGGTTCATCAAATCAGACCCCTTCCTCCACACATGTTCAATTGTGGCTACAGCCTCATCACACGTTCCCTCCCCCTCCCCATAAGTGACATTCCCGCTGGCAACAAGAGATAGCATCGCGTCTCTGGGGTGCCTTTACTGGTACTAAGTTTTGTATCTTCTGAATCATATTTGGAAGTGTCCATCCCATGGTCGGCCTTCCCTGCAATAAATTAAAAATTAAAAACCTAAAAACATTGTATGTAAGCAACAAAAAAGTTGTTATTTACAATTGTTTTAATCAAAAAATTCACTATCTGGTTACTCTGTACAGTATGATTTTAAATAAAAATTTGTTTAATATTTTATAAACATATGAGAAATTTCAATATATAATGGTATCTTTGAAATTCCAAATTAACCTACTAATTTAACTTATGCAATGTATAATAATTTGATTAAAGTATTGTATAGGAGAGTGTCTATAACTCTCCCATTCCCAGAGGTGTGGTGCAAGGAGCACAGTCACACCGCCAGGGAACTAGTCATTAGTAAGAAGGTGAACAGGGCGCTGTGAGGATGCCAGAGAAACAGGGGCCCATGGCAAGGGTGTACAGTGTGGAATATAGTAAAAGATAGAATACTTAACTAAACTTGATTGGACCACAACTGGGAGTCCACAACCAAGTGAAGATTGGTGCAGGAGTGCTTGGTTGCTCTGGTCTGGAGGGGACCAGGGTAGCTCAGTGGTGCAGCAGATTTGGGAAATAATTTAGAAAAAATGTTATGACCAACACTGTTAGAGACCTCCTTGTAGAGGTCCATACACAGATTTACCTAAGGAACCTAATTAAAAATATAAACAAATGGGGGATTTATTAATAGTAAGTTGCCCAATGAGGAAGGTTGGACTTAAGGAAACATATTTAAACAATTGGGTAGAGGAATTATCAATTGAAGGAAGGGGTGCTAAGCCCAGGTGCACCAATAGGCATACACATCCATTAGCCAGGGTACTATATATTGTGATTGACCAAATTTGAGCTATTGCTTGTAGACACAGCTGACCTGATTTAGAATTTCAAAAGTCAAATGGGTTTTAAACCCCATTCATCAAGAAAATGCAATGAGCCATCTTCATTAGTAACAAAACTGGTACATTTTAATGCCCTTGTCATAACATAGAGCTGAGCATCTTGCACATCCTCAGGATCAACTTGGGCATATCTGGCCTGAACTAAGCGCTGGTCCAAGGTATGCTTAAGGTCAGAAAGGCCTGCTAACTTGACCTTTTAGGCCCCCTGACGTCCAGCCTTGTACTTACAGTATATTCCTTCAATTATGTTATATAACCATAATATTACCCTCTCATTCTTTTGGGGTCCACCCCACACTAGGGGCTTTTGCCAAGGAAAAGTTCTTGTGGTTTGGGGCCAATTCATAGTGGCGATGGTTTTCTGAGACTTGGGTCCTGCAGCCTCAAGGCACTGCTCATGGAAAACTTTGATCAGATCCCAGGCATAGGTGCAGTCGTGCACTGGTAGACAACTGTTTTCCACTGTGTCAAATCCCTTCCAGGATACTAGGTCCTCAAGCCTTCTTTTGACTCTGCAGGAGGCTACAATCTCCTCCACTTCCCACTCCAGATCCCCATCCACGAGATAAGCCTCTGGAGTCTCTGGTGGGGGCCCTCAAATAATATAAGCTTACTTTAATGGAAGACCAAAAAGATCTGGAATGATGGGGAGGAGATCCAACTGGCATGAGGCGTGGCCCACCTTTCTGACAATGCAGTATGACCCAATCCTCTTTGGTCCCAGTTTTATGCATGGCTGCTTGAAATGGATGTTTCTAGCATCCAGCATCACAAGATCCCTTCCTTGTATGCAGGACCTACCTGTATATTCCCATCCACGTCCCCCTTATAAGCTTGCATATCTGCATCCAAATTAATGCTCACTCCCTGGTGTACTCTCATAATCATTTTTGCAAAGTTCACCACCACTTCCACCATGGATCCACAACTGGGCTCCATGCTGAAGGCAAGGATAATGTAAGTCTCAGAGAATGTCCCCTGGCTGTTGATTGGGCGACTTTACCATTCCTGAGCAAGAAGGCACCAAAGAGGATGGCGGTACCCCTCATTACTCAGGGCGATTCTGCTTATATAGTAGATGAGCGCTGGGTAGCAGCTCTTCCGCTTCAGATTCCACCCCCAGTACCTGTACTCACCTCAGCAGAACTGCTACAGGGAATCAGCAAAATCTGCACCAAGATTGTCAAATTGAAATCAATTGGATTTAATTTGAGTGGCAATCTGGCCAATGTTTGGATTTCAAATGGCTGGAAAGGCAAGAAGACTGAGTTATCAGTTAGAACGCCTGACGGTTTCAATTAGATCAATATGCCAATTGAACAAATCACCTCCCTACCAAAGTCGTCAGGGATCATCCTTGATGGGCAAGCTATAGCATCAGATGTCATCAATGTGGGTTCAAAGTCTCCCGTGGACAATTCAGAAGTTGCAGCCAATGCAATGCCACTGACTGATTGAACAGCCCACTGACCAAGCGTGGGCAGGTTGGGCGTCCCAAACCTGTTCCCAACCAAATGGACCTGCCCATTTGGGGTGGCCTTGGGGGATTCCCATCGCTCATCGGGCCAAACGCTGTCACACCAAACATTGGAAACGCAGCTGAGCCTCAGTTTGGTCATTCGAGGTCAAACTGACAGCAACTCAGCCCGCTGCCAGGTTTTTGATGTCAGTTCCTAGGGAATAAACCCGCCCATTCCTGAATAATTTGCCGGTTAGGTCAAAATTGAGGGTCTAATCCTGGCTTGTCACTACCCCAATTGACCACTATTTATTCAGTTGCATTGCACTGAGAAGATTGTTGGTCTATTTTCTTCCCTTTCCTTCAATAAAATTTTGCCAAAAAACAAAGCAATTTTTTATTGTAATACTCCTTCTGACCGCATCCCTGATGGCATTTCCCTGGTGGCCTGTCGGTCCATATATACCAGATGGGCTCTACCAGTACTTATGGTCACTATGGCCTCCTCCGTCATCAATTGGATTCAGCGAGTCCAATATTTTTTGCTCTACAAACCCATTATCATGAACTTCCGGCAACAGTACATGGGAATCTTGTGGCCTTATGTCCACCAATTGCAAGAGAGAATCCGCCTCCTTGCCTCCCCAGTTGAAATGACCCCATATGCTGATGAACTTATTGAAACTATCTCTGTGATCCCACCCCCTGCAGCAAGGCCCCTGGGTCAGGAGTGGGCTCATTGTGGTTTGTCATCAGGATCATACTCACTGTTGTGTTACACCAACAATTTGTTGTTTCCCAATGCCTGGCTCCATATCAAGTCGTTCATTCAGCAATGCCTCTGGCATTCTGGCTTGATTTTTGGGTGCTTACACATCCCAACTGGCAGGCCAATCTAAACTTCTTCTGTCATTTCCATGACATAATTGATCAACCATTATTTCCAGCCACTTCCGCCTTGTTCTTCAAACTAGGTGCTGCAGTAATTACCCTTTACCAAATGAATGTGCAATTAGTAGTTTGCTGTTTGTTGTTTTTTGGTCACTTTCCAACTTTGGGAGAAGTATCCGCACTACCTTGGAAAATCTTCTTCAATCCACCCAAGCTGCGCGGATTGCGCCTCCTCCTCCTTCCACTAGCGCGGAGGAAAGTTTGAGTGTCCCCTCCCAGGAGATCGCCAATCAAGTTCTCGACGCGCTCACTGAGGTGCAAATGCATACAGCAATTGCGCTTAATAACACTTCCGCATTATCCCATGCCCAACAAGGGCTCGCGTTGTTAGACGCTGTGGATGGGGATGCCCGTCATTGGGTGAGAGGTCTTTTGCGCTCTTCCTTGCAAGCAGGAGACTCCACCCCACTGATGGCTGTTGTGTCAGCTGCCCTGAAACCCCCTGTGTCACAATTGGACCACCTAAACAGACTGATCTATGCCATGGCCAAAGCCCCCAGTCTGGTTTCTTTGATTTCTACCTTTTGTGAACTGGCCCCCGCATTGAGTCTCTCTATCAATATGCTTCATGCAGTCTTTAGATCAGGCTTAGATTTGGGTTCCACTCATCATGAGGTCTGGTCCACTGTCCAGGGATCAGTAGATCAAATATATGCCACCGCAACCACTATCAAAGCCTTGCCTTGTCATGTTACCCATTATCAGAAGTGAATTTCTTGATTGGGTCACCCAAAGTAGATGCAGATGACGCGCCTATCTCTGAACTAGCAGTAGATCTGGGTACCGATCTTGCTGAAACCCCATGTCCAAGTTGGAGGATACAGATTTACCTATTAATGAATCTGTTTAAGCCCAGGTGGAGGAAGTTGTTTCCCCCGCCCTCATACTCCCAATTTTTCGCTCTGGAAAAAGACCCTGACCTTACCCCCAATATGCCAGTTATTTCTTCAGTCATAAAGGATTCAGTTGAATCTTCCAATAAAAAAACTTCGCTTATTTACTTGTGCCTATGAAGATCAGTGTCAGCTTGCATCATGTCTCCTTTGAATCCCTGGTGGATACTTGAACTGCAAGGAACTTCATGAGTTTCAAGTTGATGCAATAATTAGAACTGGATTTGGATGTGGGTCCCTTAGTGATGGTGGCCTCATCTGCTTCCCAGACCTCATATGTAGTTCGCTGACTGGTACCTTTTTCAATCCACCAGTTCAGCTTCTGCAATCGTTTTTTGGCCATGCCAAACCTGGTGTTTTCAGTGATCTTAGGTGTGGGGTAGTGGCACCGACAACATGTTAAGATTCACTTGGGGTCTAATACATTGTCATTTACCAATGATCGTCTGGAGGGAGAATTCCCTTTGATCGACACCCTCAAGAAGACACAAGGAACCAATTCTATCACTACCCTAGTCACCTCTGCGGGCATCCTGGCCAATTTTCCCAAGAGCTTAATATGCTATCAAAGAATCTTTGACTTTAAAATATGAATCGCCTGCCTAAGCACACATTAGGTTTAATTGTGGGTTTCAAACAACCGTGGAGTTGGTGAACATCAACTGTCCATTGTATCGCCATACAGCGGAGGAAGAAGTTGCACTCAATATCTGGTTGGATGATATGCTGAAAAAAGGTTGGTTATTCAAGGAGACCTCATCCATCACCTCCCCCATCATCTTCGCCAAAAAAGTGGATGGTTCTCTCTGGCCCTGCATATATATGGTTACTTTTATAAAAGGACGGTTTCTGATCCCTACTCCTTGCCTCTGGAGCAGAAAATCAGCCAAGCAATCGCCAAATCCCGTGTGTTCTCTAAGGTGGATCTGGTGAATGCCTTCAACCAAATTCAGGTAATGGAAGGGCAGAAATGTTTACAGCAATCTGGATGAAGCGTGGCATCTTCCAATTCCTTTTTTTAGTACTAGATGGTCGTGGCATCTTCCAATTCCATGTAAAGCCCTTTGGGTTAAAGAATGCTCCCGCTATGTTTCACATATGATTGACAATGTACTGGGTGACCTCCGGTTTACCTGTGCAGTTGCATACATTAATGATATCCTGGTTCACTCCCTGACTCCCAAACAACATGCTACTGTCTGGAAGCAGTGGTTGCCTTGCATAAGGCAGGTGTGTTCCTCAAACCTACAAGTGTGAGTTTTATAAGGAGGAGGTTACTTTACTTGGGAACCTGGTTCTCAAAGATGGCTATGAAATCCCTCCCAACAAGTTAGATGCGATCCAAGAATGGCCAACCCCAACTACACAGAAACAACTTTGAAAGTTTCTTGGGAACTATCATTTTCCTAAAAAATTTTTCCCTGGCATTTTACCAGATGGCCGCGCCGCTCCACCCTTACTGGGAAAAATGTACCATTTTTTTGGACGCCCAAATGCCAGCATGCATTCAAATCAATCAAGGAGGTGTTCATGTCTCTGCTTATTTTGAAACATGCCAGTCCCAACAAACTGTATATTGTTGCATGTGATGCCTCGTTGGTAGAAGTGGGAGTGGTGTTGCTTCAGGAGCACGATGGTTTTGAGCACCCAGTAGCTTACTTTTCCTGAAAGTTCACAGCCATGGAGCAGCCTTGGGCCATATATGACAAGGAATTGGCAGCTGTAGCATGGCCCCCCCCCCCCCCCCCCCCCCCCCCCCCCCCCCCCCCCCCCCCCCCCCCTCTCTCTCTCTCTCTCTCTCTCTCTCTCTCTCTCTCTCTCTCTCTCTCTCTCTCTCTCTCTCTCTCTCTCTCTCTCTCTCTCTCTCTCTCTCTCTCTCTCTCTCTCTCTCTCTCTCTCTCTCTCTCTCTCTCTCTCTCTCTCTCTCTCTCTCTCTCTCTCTCTCTCTCTCTCTCTCTCTCTCTCTCTCTCTCTCTCTCTCTCTCTCTCTCTCTCATTAACTCATTGGCGGTATCTGTTGCAGAGTGCTCACCATGAATTAATGGTCCGCACAGATCACCAGGCCCTTTTGCATTTTCTCAAACCCCAAAAATGGGCGCATCAGCAAGCACAAACCTATCAGGACCTGTGCAGTTTTAACTTTAAGTAAAAATCGTTAAAGGTGCACTCAATGTACTTCCTAGTTTCCTAAGCCGCAGCCCCGCCCACTGTCCCTCAGAACCAGAAGAGGTGGACCTTGTTATCATGATTCCTGCCACTCAAATCCTGTCAATTTTTCCCTCATCATTTCTTTCATCACTTTGGCTCCTGACGCCCCGCTAGTGGCTCAAGTCTTAGCCAGTCAAATGGCCTGCCCTGAGGGCATAGAGTTGGTTGAGCAGTTGGCTCACCCGGGTCACAAACACTCCCTATACTCCTTAAATGAGGGACTCATTTACTTTCAGTCTTGCATCTAGGTTCCCCCTCATTCCAATCGGAGGTATTCCATGCACATCATGATCCCCCCATAGTTGGGCATCCTTGTAACAAAAATGCATCGACTTGATCAAGTGAACCTTTAATTGGGCAGGTCTGACAAAAGAGGTTTCAGCTTGGATCGCCATTGTGTTACTTGCGTTAGGGCTAAGTTGGATCACTCCGGCAAAAATGGCCTCCTGCACCCCTTACAGCAGGCGGAGGGCCCATGGACCTCGGTGTCCATGGACTTTATCATTAAACTCCCTGTTCTAACAGGTTCACAGCATTGATGGTAGTGGTGAATCATTTCACAAAATTTTCTCCTTTTATACCTTGTACTTCCACAATTATGTCAGAAGAAACTTCCCGCCTTTTCATACGCCATGTGTTTTCAATGTTTGGTCTCCCCCAGGAGATCGTCAGTGACCGGGCTCACAGTTCATTGCGCAGTTTTGGAGTAAACTTCTATTGATCCTTAAAATATCCTCCTGTCGCTCAATGGCGTATCATCCTCAGTCTGATGGACAGACTGAGCAGGTCAATCAAGTCCTCAAACAGTACCTGCGTTGCTATGCTGCAGCTGCACAGGATACTTGGGCTGATAACCTTCCTCTCACTCAATTTGCTTACAATAATGGGACCCACGCGTTTATGGGGTTTTCCCCTTATGAAGCAACGTTGGGTTACAATCCTTCATTTTTGGTTGGGCCATGCTTGCGGCCTGAGGTTCAAGCTGCCGCGGATCACACTGCCCATATCAGATTGACTCAAGCCCTAGTGCAGGAACACCTCACCTAAGCCATTAACGACTACAAACAGTTCGCGAATTGTAAGCATCTATCAGGTCATGATTTCACAGTGGGCTCCTATGTCATGCTTGATACCCGTCACTTAAGAAATCAGGTCCCTTCCCATAGATTCGCCAGCAAACGCTTGGGTCCCCACTTGGTGGAGGAGGTATTGGGTAACAGATTACTCTGTCTGAAGCTTCCTGCGCATTGGAAGCAGCATCCTGTTTTCCACATTTCCCAGCTGTCATCCTTCAAGGGTGCAATTCCCACGGAACTGGAACTGATCATTGTCAATAATGGGGAAGAGGATGAGGTAGAGGCTATTCTGGCATCCCAAAAATTGCGACGTTCCATCTAATATCTCATGGACTGGAAAGGGTATCCAGCCTACAAAAACGGTTGGGCCAAGGCGCGCAATTGCACGAATTGTATGGACCTGGTTGAAGTGTTCCATGTATCCCACCCCAAGGCTCTCTGCCCCCCAAAAGTTGCGATGATTATGGCAATCAAGTTACCCAAGGCGCACAAAAATATGGCTCTGGTGCAGTTCCCTGGTGGTGGGGTCCTTCCTTTGGAAAAAGGAAAGGGTAATGTAAGTCCTGGAGAATGTCCCCTGGCTGTTGATCGGGCCATTTTCCCATTCCTGAGCAAGAAGGCACTGAAGAGGATGGCAGTACCCCTCGTTACTCAGGGCGATCTTGCTCACATAGTAGATGAGCGCTGGGTTACAGCTTTTCCGCTTCAGATTTCACCCCCAGTACCCATACTCACCTCAGCAGAACTGCTATGGGGAATCAGCAAAATCTGCGCTGAGATTGTCAATTTGAAATCAATTGAATTAAATTCAAGCAGCAATATGGCCGATGTTTGGATCTTAAATGGCCGTAAGGGCATGAAACTGAGTTATCAGTTGGAACGCCTGACGGTTTCAATTAGATCAATATGCCAATCATACAAATCACCACCCTACCAGAGTTGTTAGGGATCATCCTTGATGGGCAAGCTATAGCATTAGACATCATTGATGAGGGTTAAAAGTCTCCCGTGGACAATTTGGGCATTGCAGCTGATGCAATGCCACTGACCGAACAAATGGCCCAGTGATTGAGTGCAGATGGGTTGAGCGTCCTAAACCCGTTCCCAACAAAATGGACCTGCCCCTATGTGGGGTGGCCTTGGGGGATTCCCATCGCTCGTTGGGCTAAATGCCATACGCCAACTGCCAGAAATGCAGCTGAGCCTTGGTTCAGTCATTTGAGGTCAAACTGACAGCAACTCGGCCTGCCACCAATTTTTTTGGTGTTGGTATCCAGGGAATAAACCCACCCATTCCTGAATAATTTGCCGGTTAGGTCAAAATTGAGGGTCTAATCCTGGCTTGTCACTACCCCAATTGACCACTATTTATTAAGTTGCATTGCACTGAGAAAATTGTTGGTTTATTTTCTTCCCTTTCCTTCAATAAAAATTTTGCCAAAAAAATTTTTTTTATTGTAATACTCCTTCTGACCGCATCCCTGATGGCATTTCCCTGGTGGCCTGTCAGTCCATATATACCAGATGGGCTCTACCAGTACTTATGGTCACTATGGCCTCCTCCGTCATCAATTGGATTCAGCGAGTCCAATATTTTTAGCTCTACAAACCCACTATCATGAACTTCCGGCAACAGTACATGGGAATCTTGTGGCCTTATGTCCACCAATTGCAAGAGAGAATCCGCCTCCTTGCCTCCCCAGTTGAAATGACTCCATATGCCGATGAACTTGTTGAAACTATCTCTGCGATACCACCCCCTGCAGCAAGGCCCCCTGGGTCAGGAGTGGGCTCATTGTGGTTCATTGTCAGGATCATACTCACTGTTGAGTTACACCAACAATTCATCATTTCCTAATGCCCAGCTCCATATCAAGTTGTTCAGTTAGCAATCCCTCTGGAATTCTGGCTTGCTTTTTGGGTGCTTACACATCCCAACTGTCAGGTCAGTCTAAACTTCTTCTGCCATTTCCATGGCAGTTAAAGACATAGTTGGCAAAGAAGGGGGAACAACTGATTGTTGCATGTGGCCATTGTTTTAGCTGAATTGGGTCATGGGGAGTGGGAAACTCAATCTGAATGATCCACAGTGGTGTTACACCACAGGAACTGTTCCAAGCACTGTTCACTTGATCAGTCTGCCCATCTGATTGGGGGTGATAGGCAGTTGATTGGAAGGGACAGATCTGCTGTTTCTTACACAACTCTTCCCAAAAGACAGACGTAAACTAGGATCTATAATTGCTAATTATATTTTGTGGGACCCCAATAAGAGAAAACACATGAGAGATTAAGAGCCTAGCCATTTCAGCTGCAGTTAACATGGTTCTGCAAGGGATAAAGTGTGCAAGCTTTGTAAAACGGTCTACCACTACCATGATGACATTGTAGCCATATTATACAGATAATTCCACAATAAAATCCACCTATAAAGAAGTCCAAGGCCCTTCAGCCTTTTAAACTGGTACCACCAACCCCGCTAGAGGCTGGCAATTTGGTTTCATTTGGTTGCAGACCAGGCACTCTTTACAATACCTAGCCACCTGCATGGCTAACCCCTTCCAATTGTAAGTGTGGCGAATTAGCTCCAGTTTCTTCACCTTTCCAGGATGACCAACGGTGATTCCATAATGATGGTCTCAGATTATTTCCAAGCGAATTGGTCTGGTGAGAACACATAGGCGTCCCTGAAACCACACCATCTTATCCTTCATGTGGTAACCCCCAGTAATGTCATATTGATTCAACACGCTATTGCAAGGACCATAGTATATTCAGCTGACAGTGGCTGTAAAAGGATTAAATTTCTGAAAATACCATATTCCTTCACATTTTCCAGAGGAGCAAGCACTGTACCGTGGGCTGAGGAAGATGGAAGTTGAGATACAATCTTAACCAGCAGAATCATCAAATGGGTATTATGCTCCTCTATCTTTTTGGGATCAGGAGCTAGTGCAGGGTTGTTGCTTAAAACATTCGCCAAACTATTCTCCTTGCCCTTAGTAAACTCATAGAAAAACAAAAATTGGACTAGGGTCTCATACCAGCGGGTTTGCTGTGGGGTCAAGACATGAGGTGCGCAGTATTACAGTAAGGCAAAGTGATCTGTATGTACAATGAAGGGTTGGGATGAGCCATGTAAGTGATGACGCCAAAAGGTAAGCTTCTAAACCACTGCCAGAAAAATCTTTATCATAAACAGCTTAGTTTAACTCAGGCAAGGACATCTTTCAAGAGAAATATCCTACCAGATGCTCTATTCCATATTCACCTACTTGTAATAAGGCAACTGCTATGGCAAAGTTGGGGGCATCAGTAGACACAATGAACTCTTTTTGTGGATCTACATGTGAAGGACTGATGTGGACAGCAGGGTGCACTTTACATCTTGGAAGGCATTTTGCAAAATAGGGGACCACTGGAGCACTTTTGCTTTACACACCTTATATGGGGTGAATCCACTTCAGAAAGATAGGGCAGGAATTTTTTAATGAACGTACACGTCCTCAAAAAACTTCTCAATTATCTGAATGAAGTGGAAGTAGGCTACTGTGAATTGACTTCTCCTTATCTGGAATTACCATATGGCTTTGATCAAATGTGACGTTGGCCAGAAAGGTGACCTGGGTCTTGAAAAATTTATACCTACTGATTCTCAGCGCAAGGCTGGCTGCCTTTAACCTCTCCACCACTTATTAAAAGTGTACTGCATGGGACTCATGATCAGGGGAAAACACCAGAATATCATCCATGTAGGCTAACGCGCATACCCCCACAGGTCCCCTAAAGCTACATCTATATGACACTGAAAGATGGGCCATTTTTAAACCCAAAGACATAACCCAAAATTGAAAATTATTTTTCTGGTATGGAATGTGGTTAGCCACTCCTGGCCCTTCTTGATCCAAATCTGATTGAACGCGTTTAAGCAATCCAATTTGGAGAAGAACTTTCGCCTTCTCCACATAGCAAGCAATCTGTGAGTCCAGTGAGATGGTGTGCAAGTCTGGTACTGTCATGTTTTTGAGATTCCCATAATCTACGTATGGGAGTAAGAAACCATCAGCCTTAAACGCAATGAGAAGTGGGGAGCATAGTGGGGAGGTATGCTGAAACTATGCACCTTGAGCTAACTGCTTTCTAACCCACACATCTAAGGCTTCTTCCACCCATACAGTCAAAGGGTAAATGGGAGAAGATATATGCACCAGATCAACTGTAAGCTTGGACTTGCAATCAAATTTTGAATGAGCTGGTAGTACATTGGCTGAAGCTACATCAAAAGAAGATTTTAACTCCTTTAAAAAGGAAGATAAGGTTATCTCTGTTAAATTCTGAGAATTGCTTGCTTGATAATTTAGATCCTGCATGCTTAATTGGGAAGAAGTTCAGCCAAATGATACATAATTTTGCCATTGTCTTAAGGTATTTTGACCGTTCAGAAGCTCAATAGGCGTTTTCAAATAACCCCAACCCTTCTGGTCAATTTGGGCTCAATTTTCCCTTCAATTTCAGGAACTTCTACTAAGGCAGGCAAAGGTACAAACTATTGATTCTGAGATTTCGGCTCGTAGACACTTTTCAAAAGGGACTCCAGGTAAAAAATCCATCAAGAGATTGAATAAAATATTTCTTTATCTAAGAATATTATTTGATGATTATTCATTAGGCCAGGCGCCAGTATTTATACCTCTAGGGCATACCTGGCCATATTTTGAGCACGCAATTTCCACAGATTATTTTCCACCTTATTTCAGCCCTGAACTGATACAACTATGACCTATTGCTAGGTTTATTGGTGGCAAAAAACTCTCATATTGAGGAGTATTATAGGGACAAAAATTGCAACAACAAGTATGCAAATTGTCCTAGGATCATCTTGATATGAGTTTTGTCATACTTCTGACAAAATATGAATTCTGGGAAATTTTGGCATCAATTTAAGTAAATGATGCACCCTCAATTGAGACGTTGGCAGGCCTCTCTCAATAGCACTAGGTACTCCCATTTGAGTGGTCCATGTGCAAGTGATATTGCGCCAATTACATGGATTGACATATGAAGTTCACCCTAGGGCGGGAAATAGATTAAATTTTTTGTCTATTTGTCCATGGAATTTTTGGACGTTATCTTTGGGTCAATCCCAAATGATTTCTTATGGCGAATAATTGATATTGTTCCTAATAAATTGTAACTAATTGCTGAGTTCTATTGCAGTGATAATTGGTCTATATGTGCAAGTGTATTCAGCCTGAGCTTTTATTAATATAATATAATTGAATTGATGCTTAGATAATCAGCCCAAGCTGTGTAATTGCAATAGGCTTTAAGTTGATAATTAGAATGTTATCTTAAGCATTGGGAGGATAATTGGCCTGATTTGTTGGTTGTCAAAGAGTTTATTTTCATGTCAACCACCAGAATCTGACATTTCCCCAACTTGACTCAAACATAAGCCCTAAGATTTCCAATTAGCCATTATTGATCTTTGACATTTGTTAATTTTGGCATAAATTACCAATAGATTAGGCCAAGTGCATAGCCTTAACTTTGGCCCTAATTGCTGATATATCTGGAGTTGGATCCTCTCCCCATCATCAAGTGAAAACTAAGTATTAATTATGATAATAATACTTTTAATTAAATATTTTTATTTTATTATTATTATTAATTTTTTTCTTTTTCATTTTTCTTGATCAGCCAGCTTATTGAACCTTCTTAGAAATTTTGCATATACTTGAGATGATTAGGGGTGTCAAAACTGCTGGAACAGCTTCTTAAATAATTGGTTAGCTCTTGGGTTTCCATTTCTCCATTGAACGCAGATATCATGACATGGTGCAATTCACAGTAGGGCATGACTGCATTTTCCATTTCAATCTTAGCATCAAATTTATCTATTGCGTTGCACCTAAGCAAGAATTGTGCCTCATGGAAAAATCTGTTTGCAAAGTCCTTAATGTTCTCATTCTGCCTGAATACAATAACAAGAAGCTCTCTTTTTGGGCTTCTATTTTCCCAGGCCCTCCAAACTTTTTTGCACTGAAATTTTGGCATACATATAGGACCAATCGTTGCCCAAATAGGGCATAACGAGGTCACAGCTATGGGCATTGAGTGAGTTGATCAGTGCTGATCCTTTTGTATGGTCTGATGCTCTCCACATTGCTTTTTCAAATAGCTTGAGAAAAGAGTGAACGTTTACATACTTATTGAACTTTGTTAAGTTCAAAAGTTTAAAGTCCTCTCACCATGTTTTGGGTTTTGGGGTTGTAATTCTTCTTGAATGTTTTGGTGTATCATCATTTAGAATCATCCCTACTTACCGTTGGGAAGTATCTGGAGTTGGGATTGATGCCAGAACCCTAGGCATAAGATGGATGTTTGAAATATCAGTTTCTTCATTGGTGCCAATTTTTGATTATTTAATTTCATGATATTGCTCCAAACTACAGGATTCTGATTCTTGAATTAAGCTTTAGTTGTTTTTCCAAACTGTTTTTGGCTGAATGAGAAGAGCTTTTTCCCATTTCTCTTTTTCAAGGCTGGGTGAGCACTGGAAGCTTTACTTTTTGTAGGTTTAGAATTCTTTTTTTAAGGTTATCATACTCTTGACAAGTAAATCTTAATTGTATGTTATGCTTTTAATAGCTTTGGCCATACTGTTTGCTTTGAATTTGCAGTTGATAATTGCATTCTGAGTTCCCAATTCTCTGAGTAATTTCAAAATTTCTTGCCTGCAATCTTGACAAAACAGTCCAAATTTTTGAAAATTCTTCTTTAATCAAGGCATCATCCTCATCCCTATTTGGAATGGCTGATTTTGCTGCAAATTCTTCATTTTTTTTAAAAATCCAGCTCAACCTGAACATAATTCTTGAAATCATTGTGCTTTGGGTTTAAGTCCAGATGATTTCTTCAGCCCAAAGTGGCATGTATGGTGAGTTGTTCCAACTGAGATTTTAGAAATCAGTATGCATTTCCAGTTTTTTACAGCGGATATTCATGTTTTTTACACTTTCATATGATAGCTATGGTGAGCAAGAACTTCTGTGGCTATCTTTGGAACAACTATATTTAATAGCTCCTCAAAGGTGTTTTATACCCAAGCTTCATTAACAAGTCCCATATTATCCACAAGTGCTTTTCAGACTTCAGTAAAGCTAGAATTTAATTTTCTCCAGTAGAGCATTTTGGGAAGATTGTTACTCCCCTTGCATACAATAGATTTTCGTGAGTTCCAGATTTTGTTTAGCAAGGATTCGCTGGTGTGATGGATGGGGGTCTCTGAATAATTCCAAAAAGCAATTAGACAAGAGTGCACAGGTAAGTGCCCACAGGCAGGATAATCCTGCTGTGGAAATGTCCCTAATCCAACTATGTGGGAAGCACTTTACTATGAAAGTTTTTGCCACAGTCAGGACTATGCTGGCGCTCAGCAGAGGGTTTGACCCCCAGAAAGAGCATATAAAGACTTGATGGCCTTGTCAAAGTCTGAGCTGTGGTCCATGTGCAGTTCCCCTTAAGACCTCAATAAACTGATTTTTAATTTCAAAGATTTATTTTTTGAATTTATTAAGTTTATTATAAGATTATAGAAGACGAAACTGTGGAAAGCACTTTCATCAGCTCAGATTTATACTGAGCTTAGTGAGAAGAGTGGGTCTTGTTCTCTGCGGAGTCCGCGGGCATCTTCTTGATGACAGGCATAACTCAAGGATCTAGACCCTTGATTTCCTTTTTGAGACCTGCTCCAGAACTAGGACCAGGTACCCTTGGGGTTGCAAAAACTTTTCCATGTTTATTATTCAGCTTTGATTTGTTCTCAAAGCCCAGACCATTATCTTTGTCCATACTCCTCAATATTTCCAACAGGGGTTTGGTGGCATCCAATTGGCCAGAGCACCATTTTCGAGGGTATCCTCATTTCCCTTTTTGGTAGTATTTCGTTTGGCAGCATCTGGTTGGCCAGAGCACCATTAACAAGGATTTTCATCCTTTTCAATACATTTGAGGACCTCAGATTTGGCCAAACCTGATTGGCCAAAAATCTGTCTGAGGGTCCGCTCCCTCATCACCACATTTAGTAATATTTAATTTGGCGGCATCTGGTTGGCCAGAGCGCCGTTTACAAGGATTTTCATCCTTGTCAATATTTTGGAGCATCAAACTCAGCTACACCTGGTTGGCTGGAAATCCATGTCTGAGGGTTCACTCCCTTGTCACCGCATTTGGTAATATTTAATTTGGCAGTATCTGGTTGGCCAGAGCGCCATTTTCAAGGCTTTCCTTCCTTGTCAGTCTTGCAATTTTTTAATTTGCTTCGATTTTGAGGCATCTGATTCATCAGATTGCCATTACAATAATTGTAGCTATTGAGTTCCTCTCCCTTGGCCTCAATCATCGCCCTAGGGAAGATTAAGGCAATGTGATGGCCAGGCAACGCCTTGACTGTTACAACACCCCCCAGATGAGAGCCTCCTCCAATTCCAAAACTCCTCCACCTTCTGCGGGCAGTTGCTGCAGTTGTCAGCAGTCTGCCAGGTAGACTCTTCCACCAGGTAGACTACCCATTTGACTAGATACCAGCGTTTTTTCTGAGAGATTTTCATGTCCAGGATTTCCTCCACCTCATACTCAGCCTCTCCTGGGTTTCCCAAGTGGACTGGCTCCAGTTTCTCTGGAAGAGGGCCTTTGAACTTCTTCAGTTGTGAGACATGCAGTACCAGATGTGCGCAAGATCCCTTGAGAAACTCCAGTTTGTATGCCACTTCGTTTACCTGGTGGAGGACCTTGAATGGGCCCAGGGAGACTGGTCCAAATTTCCTGCAGCTTGCAGGAACCAAATAATTTTTCACGTTGATCATTACTAGGTCTCCTTCCTTTAGCACCAGGGCCTTGGATTGGTGAGTTTCAGCCTTCTTCTTCTGTGCCTCTATCACTTTTGTTAAATTCTCACGTGGGGTTTTCAGGGGTTTCCCTCATTTCTGATGCCAGGTCGTTTGCCACTGGGTTTAGACCTCTGGGGTGGTTTTCCACCATCTTTGGGTGGAACACATAGTTTGCCATGAAGGGCGACATTCCCATTGATGAATGTGCTAATTTATTGTAAGAAAATTGGGCTAATCTCAGCCAGTCCATCCAGCGTTCCTGTTGGGTGGTCATGTAGCATTGCAGATACTGTTTGAGGACTTGATTGACTCATTCTGTCTGGCCATCTGACTGAAGGTGGTAGGCCGAGGATCTGAACGGTTTGATCAGAAAAATGTTTGAGTAGGTGTTGCCAGAATTGGGCAATGAATAGTGGGCCTCTATCTGACACTATCTCCTCCAGTAGGCCATGGCAAGCAAAAACCTCCTTCATAAAGATCTCCGCCGTGCCCTTTGCTGTGATATTGGAGGTACATGGAAAGATTTCCGCGTACTTGGTCATTCTGTCTACTACCACCATCACAGCATTGTACACCTTAGATTTTGGAAACCCCAATATAAAATCCACACTAATGAGGACCATGGCATTTCCGCAATCTGGAGTGTTTTGAGTTTCCCCAAAGGCTTCTGCCTGGCATGCTTAGATTGGGCGCATGGTATGCATTTTTGGATGTACTCCCTCACGGCGCTTGCCATCCCCAGTTATGAGTAACTCTGGGCCAAGAGCTCTAATGTTTTCTCATTCCCAGGGTGTCCCACCAAGGGGTGATTGTGGAAAGTGCTTATCGCCTCTTCCTGGAGCTCACAGCTGGGCAACCACAGGTGCCCTTTGTGAAGGATAAGGCCCTTCCTTTTGCAGAAGTTTCTATGCTGTTCATTATTCACCCCCTTGTTGGAGATACAACTAAGATGACCAAAAGTATTCCAGATCAAGATACAATATCTCAGTCTAATAAGATGAAGAAATCTAAAACGAATATTTCTGATTCTCAATTGACCAAAGAAAGACTCTTTTTGAGTTATCAGCCTCCTATTATGGGTGAATCTAATCAACCCAAAGAAACTCAGTAATTTGAGATGGCCAAGCAATTCAATATGACTATTCATTTTGAAGGGGCTAGGCCTCATTAAGAAGGTCGATTGCATCTAACTAGAGCTCTATTAGATATGATCATCACAAATCTTATAATATTAATGATAATCAACAATATTGGTCCTCTGGTAGGAAAGATCTTACCTCTGGTGAATCAAGGAAATCCTTGCGAAGAACCACTAAATTTTCTCTATAAATATCTCTGGTTTTTAATTAATAAAGTACCTCAATTATCTCACATAGTTTAATTTTGGTCTATTTTTATACAGGATTCTGTATATTCAGTTGGCATGAAAATTTTTTAAATTTATTGTGGGGAAGGCTGACCATGGGACAGACACTTCCAAATATGACTCAGAAGAGACAAAACTTAGTACCAGGAAGGCACCCCAGAGAAGCGATGCTATCTCTTGTTGCCAGCGGGAACGCCACTATGGGGAGGGGGAGGGAACGTGTGAAGGGGCCGTAGCCACAATTGAACACGTGTGGAGGAAGGGGTCTGATTTGATGAACCAGACTGGGAACCAGGAGGATACCAGCTGTCGGCGATGTGGTGGGAGGTATCCAAACATCCACACTTAAAAGTGGTCCACTAAATGAGACCGAAATCTGTGGACAACTTCTGGGAGGGTGGGGGTGGAGCCTGCGATGGCATTTAAGACAATCGTGTGGATGGTCCACATGGCGATTGCAACCACCAAAGCATGGAGGGAGGGTGGAAGGGAGGAGGCCATTGATAAAGCAAACATATCTCTTGACAGACTGAAGGGATGCGTTTGATCCTGGCCCAGCAGACGTTGAACTTCGCGCCATATCACTTTAGAGGTAGGGCACTTCTCCAGGCGGTGGAACAGCGTTCCATACTGGCCACACATCACAGGATGAGTGTAAAGCGTTAGAGCGCTCAGCTGTATGATACACCTGCCTCAGGCAGCGCCAAACATGAGAGCAGACTTGAGGCTGCAACAGAGGATGGTGTGCGTATTTCCAGATAGTTTTTTGGGTCTCAATGGAGTGAGGGATGTCCATCATGTCCAGGTAGTCCACCATGGATAGGACATGGGGCCGTGTGGGGATCACGCCATCTTGGATGGGTAGCCCCTGTACCTTTTGTGTGAACTGAGGAGAGGGGCGGCCTCTCTGGGCTGTGCGTCCACTAATACAAATTCTCCACTCAGCGCTCCACATGGAGAGGAGGATTTGTTTGTAGTGGGTTTTAGTACCGTGAGGACCTGTGGCCGATGTGTGTGATGTGAGGTATTTCATCAGGGAATGGGGGTTCGATGGGTTGTTGAGACCCAAGGCTCAGGAGAAGTTGGAGCGGGCCGCGTGGGACCAGTGTTGGGAGGGGAGCGTAGGGGTGGTGACGGCCGCTATACAGGTACCCAAGATCTTGGCAGCATGGATTTGAAGTTGAGAAGACCCATGCCACCATGATGATGAGGGCCAAATATGACCTCTAGCCATACTGGTGGAGGGCGGCCTGACCAAAGCCATCCTTGCAGCAGGGCATACAAGGATTTGAAGAAGCTTGGGGAGAAGGGGATGGCGTGGGCTCCAAACCAGACTTTGGAGAGGAGCATAGAGTTGGCTAAAACAACCCTTACAGTAAGGGAAGTAGGGTGGGCTCTGAGAGAGGCGATTCACTTCATCACGTTGTCAAGAATACGGCTCTCCATTACTGCTGAAGCATATCCGCCTGCCTCCATCCACACGCCCAGATGGCGTACCGGTCCTATGGTAGGGCGTGGCATGAAGGGGAGCACCAGTGGGGCGGTGTGTGTTGAGCTGGTAGGGCGAGGACGTGAGCGAGCAGATGGGCTAGGTTGGGAACTAATTGCTGGGGCCCAGCAGTTCTGAAACCGACCAAGGAGGATGATTTCAGTTTGGAAGCGTTCAGTGCCACGTTACTTACCTGGGAATACTCCTGGATGAGAGCTTAAGTGCGCGTGAATCTTGATTATTAGACACCCCAACCACACAATCATCTGCGAACGCCATCATCTTGACTGGGGCTTGGCCTGGCACATGGACCCCAGTGAGTTGGGCATTCACATTTCGCAGTAGTGGGTCAAGGCTGAAGTTGTATAAGAGTGGGCTGAGGGGGTCCCCTTGTTGCAAGCCCCTTTGAGGGCGGACTACTTCCGTTAGGAAGCCAGGGCCATGTACTGCCATTGTTGCAGATTCCGTGAGCAGCATTACCCAGTTGATGAAGCGAGGGGGTAGGCGGAATTGATGGAGGCAGGCCCTGAGGTATTCCCAGTTTACTCTATCATAGGCCTTCTGTTGGTCCAAGAATACAAGTGCCCCAGAGGCTGTGGACTGACATGCATTAACCACAGAGTGCATGTTATCCCAAATTGACCTTCTGGGTATGAAACTAAATTGTTCTGGGGAGATGGTGGCAGATGCTACAGTCCCTAAACGGTTAGCCATGATTTTTGTTAAAATTTTTGTGTCCGTGTTGGTTAAAGAAATGGGGCGCCAGTTAGCTAAGTCTAGCTTATCCCCTTTCTTGAAAAGTGTGACAGTAAAGGCCTCATGTCCTCCTGGTAGGAGGCGCGTTTCCAAAAGGCTCTGGTTAAGTGAAGCAAGAAGTAGTGGGGACATATATTTGAAGTATTTTTTGTAGAATTCATATGGGATGCCATCTGGGCCTGGGCATTTTTGGTTTAGTGCACTGCGAATAGCTGTCCATAATTCGTTCAGAGTAATCAAATTCATTATTTCCGGTTATCAGAAAATGGTGCAGATGTGGGCTTGGTCGAGAAATTCTGCCACTTCAGCCAGCTGAATTGGATTGGATCGGTATAACTTTGAGTAATACTTTTGTGTTTTGATTGCCACTTTGGCTGGCGTATCCACAATGAAATCATCCTGATTCACACACCTGTGTGCAGGCCACGCTCTGGCGTGGTGCAAATTTTTTAAAGAAATGTGTGGTGCACTTGTTGCCTTTTGTGATGCGTTTGGCCCTGTACTGAATACAAACCCAATGTTTGTGTTGCCTTTCAAGTGCATTGAGGTGGGCAGCTGCCTCCGCCCACTTCTGGCCCCATGCAGAGCTGTATCCTGTAGCTGGGATATTGGACTCCAGGTGTGCAAACTCTGCCAGAGCGCGCAAAATGACTGCCAATGTGGCTCGTGAGCGTCTGGAGGGGAGATGGCAAGAGTGGCGGATGGTATCATCTTTGAAAGTTGCCCATGTGGAAATGGGGTCCACGCAAAATGGTGCAACAAACTCTTTTGCCAAAGTTGCTGATTCCACCCGCATAGAAATCCTGGTGACGCGAGCTCAGAGGGGCAGATTTTGCATCAATGTGGGGCCTTAGCAGCTGTGACAGGTAGGTGGCAGGTTATTGAGACCAGTCAATGGTCGGAGAATTCCATTTTTGTTGTTTTGAAGTGGGATATGTGGGGTTGGAATTTCGCCGGCGTTAGGATAAGGTCGATGCAGGTTATGGACCTTAATTGGCCATTATGGACGTGGGGGCACATCATGTTTTCGAGCAGCGGGGCATGTCATGGCAGTGCATCCATTAACCCAAGGGTGGCCTTTAGAACGCGCAGTTCTACATGACCCTGGGGGGCGTGGGGTGAGGAAGGCCACCAGTCCGTTGGTGTGTTTAGCCAACAGTTCATGTTGCTAACTATGAATGGGTTTGGGGGTAGCGGGAGGGATTTGACTGATGAGAAAAATTCCTGATGCTCGAGTGCACCATTTGTGGCATAGATGTTGATGATTGCGTGCACTATGTCAGCACATGAGAAAGTGACAAAGAGAACTCAGCCATTTAGGAATGTTTCTGACAATACAAAAATTTGAAGAGATTGTTTTTCCAAACTAGCACCCCACAGTGCTCTGACCTAAAAGGATAGGGATGGGAAGAGCATTGTTTTCCAAGCTTCCTCGGAACCTCATGGACAGTGGGACTCCTGGATGGCCAGGATATCCACGGGTAAATTTTATTGTAAAAATCTCAGTTTCCTAGCCCAGGATGGGGAGGCCTTGAGTCTGGCGATATTCAACGTCCCTAAAGTGAAAGTTTCCCCCATCGTACCTTAGGTGCAAGGGGGTGGGTACCCAGGCCCACTAGCCTCCTCTAGATCCCCACGGGCCTTCATGGCAGCGCAGGTGTTAGCAGCAACGCTATCAGGATTTTTGTTGATTTTTGTGGAAAGAGTTGTGTTGGCTTTAGCCTTCACTTTTTGTTTCCCTGACGTTGGACGAATTTTTTGTGGTGCAGATGAGTTTGGTGCACCGTTGAGCATGACAAAATTTTTTTTTTCAGTTGGGATGGGTCCCAAGTTGGTTTCAACCAGAGCTTGGGTGCAACGATTGGGTGAGATTGAGTCCCCCATCAAATCCTCAGATTGAGTGGCCCACTCAGTATGGGCTTCCCAATCTGATTGGTTGATGGATTACCAAGTTGCTTCTGCTGCAAAGGTTTCAATGTTCTTTTGGCGTTGAGAGTGTGGGATAGCATTGGTGGCTTTGGCCGCTTCCTTGGCCACGGCCCTGTGGGCCTGCTTGGCCTTCTTCCGCTCTTATGGGGAGATAGGCTTTACCAGTAGGTAGCAGCCTTGTGCTCCCCACGGGAAAGCCTATTTGGTGCTTGCAGTTGGTTCGTAGTGCGCCTCTCCGCTGGCCATGGCCTTTGAGGGGTGCTCTTGGAATGTGACGCCCTCTTTGGTTGGGCATGCGTGCACCTTATGGCCGAATGTGTCACAGTGGGTGTAAATGGGGGGCGCACTGTCCATGGTCACCTGGAATGGGTGGGTGGTATGCCCTGTGATATCAATAAAAGTGGAGTGCAGGATCTGGGTTAGGTCCTTTGCAATCTCCTCAGTTGGGGTTAGGACTGTGATGGCTTTGCCGGTGCACAGGTGTGGCATCAGCATGAAGCGTTGCATTTCAAAATATTGTATTTCGCTATATATGGCGAGACATCTTTCAGGTGTTGTTCCAAAATGTCACGCTTTACCGTAGTAGGCAAAAAGTCAAATGTGAGGAAAATTTTGTTTGATTTTGTCCATCTGGTGCATTTGGTTTTGATGACCCATTGCCCTTTGGGGAGGTCAACCACGACGCGCACCGCAGCAGCCTCATCTGCTGCTTCTTTGTTTTCAAAACCTAGGTCCAGCCAACCACGTGACATGGAGTGAGGTGTGACGTACACCGCAGTTGGGAAAATTGTGTGCACATCTTCACAAAATTTTTACCATAAAGCCATTTGTTGGATGTACAGAAACATGCGGACTCTATTCCACTGACAAAAGTGGCTGGGAGTGTGGCGTGTTGATGTACTGGTTGCATCGTGCTTGCCATGCGAGTATCTCTGGGGAAATAGTGACCACCAGTTTTTTAAAACTTTTGTCTACTCTGCCAGTTTCTCCGGGGCGTTTTTGAATGTTGGAGGCCGCGGGCCTTCCACCTGCTCCTCTTACCTTACTTGCCCAACTGCTCCCTGACATAGGCGCAGACTAATCTCCTCTGTGAGATTATCAAACTAAATTCAGACTTGAATTGAATAGGTTGCAAAAGTGATTGCAATGAGAAAGAAAAGTTTTTTCAGTTGGCATTAAACATTGTGACAGAACTAATAACTTCATTGCACTTAAGTTTATCTTTGCTAGAGCCATGGAACTAATAATTTTGTAGCCTCTGTAGCACCTGTTTATTTTAATTTCTCACAAAATTACAATACTGGTGCTCCCTGACAGGTTTGCTTCTGAGGCTACCTAGTGAAAACATACTTTAACAATAATGAATATGTCTAGTGAAGAGAGCTCCTCTTTGGAGAAATCTTGAGTATCACCCAATGGGTACACTCTAACTGGCAAGATTTGCCTTCCGCCAATATTAATAATCTAAATTTTCAAGCTTCAATGGACTTAGTCATTGAGGGCCCTGACCAATCTAATTATCAGATTCAAGCCATTAATGTTGAAGAAACCGTTAAAAGCTTGATCAGAGGGGCTATTCTGCCTGGTGCTCTTCTAATTGTGACCAATCATCTAAAGTTGCTGACAACATGATGAATTTTTATAGACAAGCGGTGTTACATCTTACCAGAGTTGGTTTGGCTAAAACTGAGCAGTACCTCCGGCATTATGTACATCCTGCTATCCACCATGTGCTCCAGATTTTGGGGTTGTATCATATAGAAATCCAGCGCCAGTTGACTCTAGCGCAACAATTTTACTCTCAATTATCTTCATTTTATGAAATGGCCTCCAACTTTGAAAGGGATAATCAAGAGGCTATACTCGATAATTGAAGAGAAATCAACGAAATTCATAATTAGTGGTGAGAATCAATAATGGGGTTGTGGGATAAATTGGCCAAGAAGTATTTCATCAAGTTAGCAATGCCACTAACCCTATTCACCATCGTATTACCTCCCTGGAAGAGGAAATTAAGAGACAATTGGATCAGTTGTGGGCTAACCATGAAAAGAGTTTGGGGAGCTTAATGGGTTAACCCAACATCTTGTCCAAGTGGTGGGTAATATTAGAGAAGGTGAACCTGGCCCAGATGATCCTCCTGGGCCACTGGGACCACCTAGCTCCCCATATGTAACTCTGGGACTACCTGGGGAACGTGGTCCCCCTGGTCCAATGGTCAACAAGGCCCTCTGGGTCCTTCAGGAAGGGATGGGTCGCAAGGACCCCTGGGACATTTGGTCCCCCTGGCTCCTCGCTTACAACGTCCAATTCTGAACCTTCATTGCTCTTAGCATCTCGAGTACAAGCATATAAAATTCAAATCTGAGCCATAGCTCAAGGGTGTTTCTTATCTTTGGAAGGTCTTCCGACCAATCCAGACTATTCTTTAATCAATCTACTGGATGGTGTTGGTAATGCTCATCAGCTATGCGATGCAAATCAAACTACTATAGAAACCCTGTTTGCCTCATTAACAGCATCCATTGAACAGTTGGCTGCTAAATGTGAAGTACTTGAAACTAAGCAAATGGAGTTGATTGCTGCAATTTCCAACTTAACCCGAGCACCTACAAATGATCATTTAACCAATGGGTTCAAAATTTACAAGATAATTTGAATCTCTTGAGACAACAAGTTGACTGGGTTCCCCCTCATGCCCATTCCACCAAATCTGAACCCTCCAAGGTTGGACCAGTTGTTGTACCAGGCGTACATGCTTTAAACACTAAAGCCACCCTTTTCAAACCTACCTTCAAGGATAAGTTTGAGCCGGGTAAAGGTAGCATCCATTCTTTTCTTTTTGTTTATGAACGCGCAATGGATGGAGCTACTGATCAACAGAAGGTTCGCCATATCACTTCTTGCCTAAGCCAGTTTGCTTAAGAGATCATGGTTCCTCATCTCAAGGTTTGCACTACATGGGATCAAGTGAAAAACTGCTCTCATCAATGAGTTTTGGAGTGATCAAATCCTTTCCAACCAAAAGCAAGCTTTTATGAATATTCAAATTAAACGAGGAGAGTCTATCCAGGAATTTGCCAAATGATTCTACCATGAGGCCCAGACACTAGCTACATGTGACCAGGTTACCATTGATGATGCTATATCAGCTATAATGAGTGCGTTCTGTTCTTGCACTCAATTACTAATACACTTGAAGTCTCTTAAAAGAAATTTCAACTCCATTATCGACATCAAGGAAGCACTTATGGAAATCCCTAATGGGGTGGTACATCTGACCTCCTCTAGTAACCCAATTTCTCACATCCATGCGATGCCACCTAAACCTAAATCCAAAGTGAAGAAGGAGCTGTGTACTTATTGTGGTCTCGTGGGTCATGTGGTGTCTCAATGTTGGAAAAAACAGGCAGAGGAGTTTAAAAAAGAGGAATCAGAACAGGGCACGAGGCTCCCTGCTCTGGCCTACCTCAGGTGCCTCAGTCAAGAACTTTTTATTCTTCTTTAGATTGTTATGTAGTATCTTCTCCCAATGAGCTTGATATCCCTGATGAATTATCCAACAGGACTACTTCTGCTTAAGATTCCTCTTAATCTTCTTATTCCATTCAAAAGATTAATCCCTCAGTATCCTCAATCCCTAACTTTGGCACTGATGTAACTTGGGTGGAAGTCATTGTGCATAAGGTGAGAGTTTTGGCTATTATTGATATGGGTTCACCCATCAATGTGATATCGTCCAAACTCATGAAGAAAATCAAATTGGCTCCAGACCTGAACCATTCTCAAGACTATGGAACTTCTAGACCTTCCTAAACTAAATCTATAGGAGCCTATTCCTCTCTTCCAATGCGTTTTGGAAAGTTGGTTATGTTGGCCCCTGCAGTGGTATTGGATAACAACTGCTACGATCTGCTCCTTGGAACTAAGTTTCTTACTGATTTTGATGAATAATTAGTCTTAAAGATAAATAACTTTCTTTAATTGGGTACCAAGTACCTTTGATCTAAGATGCTGTCCCCACTAACAAAGGAAAACTCAAATGACGTGTTTGCTTATTGGAATATCCCGCTTCTATCTCACATCTCAAATACCAAATCCTGGGTTCACGGACTATACTTCAATCTCCATCTGCTTATGCCTCTGAAGGCATGACGTTATATTCCAGCTCTCTGATTACTATTCCTCCCAAAGCTCAAATCATTGTTGATATGCGTGTACAAGTATTTGTACCTCCTGATCATGCGTTAGAGATCTGCGGTTACCTAAATCCCTCTCATTTGGAGGCCTTACCTTGACCGTGTATCCTTGATCCTGCCTATGATTGGAATGTCTCAATTTTACTAGCTAATCTCACTTCCCAACCTATGCAATTGAATTGCAATAATCCTATTGCCTATGTGCGGCCTACTCCTGTGAATGACATATTATCCATTTTGGGATGTGGAGATTTATGCAAATTTGGTCTGGAAGATCCGCCTATTGTTGCTCAAATTGATGTTGAGTTAGGGGATTCACTTACATCAGAACAACAGCTTGAAGCTGAGGCCCTGATTTAAGAATATGCGAATATCTTTGCCCAAGGTCCAGGTGATTTTGGCCTAATGAAAGAGGTGCAACATCAGGTGAAAACTGGGGAGACTCCCCTATTTGAGCTTGACCATATTGTAAATCCAAAGTTGAGGAGGCTCAAGTCTCAGTGTAACTGAAACAACTTCTCGATGCTGGGTTACTAACACCTTCTAAGAGTCCCTGGGCTTCCCCTCTACTACTCATCCGGAAAAAAATGGGGGTCACTGAGTGGTTATGGACTATTAAATCAATGCTGTTACTCAAAAGGATTCTTATCCTTTACCTCACATCAATGATCCCAAAGATTATTGTCTGGATCACAATACTTCTCTGCTATGGACCTTGCAAGTGGTTATTGTAAAATTGATCTTGCTCCAGAAGATCGTCAAAAATGTGCTCTAATTTCTAGGGAGGGGCTATTTGAGCCAACTCATATGCCGCAGGGGCTTTGCAATGCCCCTGCTACTTTTTAACGAGCCATGAATGGCTTGTTTGGAGATTTAAAACTTTCTTGTTTTTTAGTTTATCTAGATGATGTTACTATTTTTTCACGCACTTTCAAAGAGCATTTGGTTCATCTGAAGGAAGTTTTTGGCCAACTGCGTCATGCCTCTCTCTTAAGCTTAAACCATCGAAGTGTGCTTTTTTTAAAACTGAGATGGAATTTTTGAAGTTAAAGTTAATCACGAAGGTATTTTACCCTTATCTAATAAGATACATGCTATTTTGGACATGCCTGTTCCCAAAAGCATGCGTGATATCCAAGTGTTTTTAGGAATGGTTGGTTATTATCAACAGTTCATTCCCCATTTTGTGGAAATTGCAGAACCTCTAGTTTACCTATTGCATAAAGAAGTTCCTTTTGTATGGGAAGAATCACAGCAACAATCCTTTGATCTGTTGCGCCAAGCCTTAATGAGTGCCCCCGTCTTAGCCCATCCTGACTTTTCCAAACCTTTTATACTATTTAACGATGCCAGTGATATTGCTATTGGGGCCATCCTGGCTCGACATGATACTAATCTGGTTGATCACCCCATTGCGTACTATAGTAAAACCTTTTCTAAGGCTGAACACAACTATAGTATTACCAAAAGAGAATGTCTCGCTGTGTTGTCCGCCATCAAGCATTTTCGCCCTTAATTATATGGCAAGCATTTCACTATTGTAACAGATCACGCTTCCATGAAGTGATTACAACAAAATGAAGGATCCTGATGGGCGCTCAGCTAGATGGGCGTTAGAGCTCCAAAATTATGACTATACTATTCAACATCATACTGGAGCTGTATATCAAAATGCTGATGGCCTTTCTCAATTGCCTATATTAACGTTATTTTCTGCAGAGGAATATCATATTTATGACCTGATTGGTAGTCCTGAGCTCTGGTTCTGTGAATCTAAGGATGTTATCTCGAAACTACAATCCTTAACTGAAGACACTCAGGTTAAAGAAGGTTCATTATATAAAAAGTCAGGATCTAAGTGGTTGCCCTTAAATTTGGCCCTCTGCGAGGACTGATACCATTATGAAAGCCCATCAAGCTGTAGGTCATGAAGCTGTTGCTAAGACATTACAGTGGTTAAAGAATCATTGTTACTGGGATAACATGCTGGAATCTGTACACAATGTTCTGGAATCTTTCCTCAAGTGTCAACAACAACATAGTGGAAATCCGACATTCCAACACCAAATTGTGGGACCTTCTGAACCCTTTTCCACTATGAGTATCGATGTGGTGCGTCCTTTTGCTACGGCAACCTATGGACATTGATATATTTTGTTAGCTATTGACCATTTTACAAAGTGGATTGAAGCTATTTCAGTTTCCACGGTTACCACCAAGGTGACAGCACCCTTTCTCTTCAAGCAAGTTTCATTAGGCATGGAAGCCAAAAAGTCCTGTTTTCGGGTAAAGGGACCAATTTCATTTCTCAGGTGGTGGCTGAGCTTACCAAACTAATGGGGACTTATCAGTCCTTTACAATTCCTTATAAATCTTTCAACTAATGGTGCAGTTGAAAGGGCTAATGGTACCCTTGTAGCCATTCTTTGAAAAATGGCCTCCAATGATCCTAGTAGGTGGAACCTTTACTTACCTAGTGCAATGTTAGCTTATAGAGTTAGCTATCATCGTATTATTGGAATGTCTCCTTTTAAAGCTTTATATGTTCGTGAACCTATCCTCCCCTTGAGTTTACAACATATACTTGCAGAGGAAACCCCACAAACTACCAAACTAGGTATGAGGAGATTAACTGATGAAATCATCTGATTACAAGCATTAGCTTCAAGTTCCCTTGCTGCTACCACTTTGAAGGAAGGTACCAGAACTAACGCGAGTAGACCTACGTTACCAAAATATCAAGTTGGAGATCTTGTACTTTTAAACCACCATAGGCCTGGAGGAAGGATTTACAAGTTGGATACCTTATGGTATGGCCCTTATCAGATTATTTATCATCAGGGTATGGAATACTCCATTGCCGATATTGATACTGGTACTGTTATCAATAAAGTGCATAGTAGGTTTCTTCGCAAGTATGTGCCCCCTAGACAAGATCTTGAGGGGGAATTGTTGGAGATACAACTAAGATGACCAAAAGTATTCTAGATCAAGATTCGATATCTCAGTCTAATAAGATGAAGAAATCTAAAACGAATATTTATAATTCTCAATTTGATCAAAGAAAGACTCTTTTTTGAGTTATCAGCCTCCTATTATGGGTGAATCTAATCAACCCAAAGAAACTCAGTAATTTGAGATGGCCAAGCAATTCAAAATGACTAATCATTTTGAAGGGGCTAAGCCTTGTTAAGAAGGTCAATCGCATCTAACTAGAGCTCTATTAGATATGATCATCACAAATCTTATAATAATAATGATAATTAACAATATTGGTCCTCTGGTAGGAAAGATCTTACCTCGGGTGAATCAAGGAAATCCTTGCAAAGAACCGCTAAATTTTCCCTATATATATCTCTGGTTTTTAATTAATAAAGTACCTCAATTCTCATCTCACGTAGTTTATCTTTGGTCTATTTTTATACAGGATCTGTATATTCAGTTGGCATTAACCATTGCGATGGAACTAAAAACTTTATTTGCACTTAAGTCAATCTTCGCTAGAGCCATGAAACTAATAACTTCATAGCCTTCATAGCGCCTATTTATCATAATTTCTCATGAAATTACAATACCCCTCCTCCAGGTCCTTCCACAGTGTGGCCCCATACTTAAAGATTTGCTATCACGCCCAGAGCTTGTCCTTCAGTTCATGGGTGGCATTTTGGATGATGGCGAACACATTTGAGGGCAACATAGTTTATGTGTTGTATGCGTCCAGCTCCTCCCTTGGGAAGGACTTTCCTGGGTCCCTGCTTAAGAGATCTGGGATGAAGTTGCTCTCCCCCAGCTTGTACACAAGTTTGAAGTCATAAGGCGCCAGCTCTAGGTGCCACCTGGCCTGGCGCTGGTTCATGCACTTTGGACTCTTGTAAAATTTTAGGGCGCGGTGGTCCATTCTGATGGTGAAAGGGTGTCTGGCGTAGAGTAAGTGATGCTGCCATTCCTCCAAAGCTGATATAATCACTAAGAGCTCCCTGTCATACACAGGGTAGTTTGTCTCAGCGGGCAGCATTTTCCTGCTAAAATAGCTTAAAGGATGGTCTACCCCATCTTCCCCCTCTTGCAGCAGAACTGCCCCAATTGCGAAGTTTGAGGCGTCATTCTCTACTATGAAAGGGCGTTTGGCGTCAGGGTGGGCTAGTACTGGTGCCTCCATGAGGCTCTCCTTGATGGTTTGAAAAGATTTCTCCTCCTCTTCTCCCCAATGGAACGGCACCTGCCCTGTCAAACGGGTTAAGGGTGCCGCCATCTTAAAGAGGTCTTTTGCAAACCTTCTCAGGAAGTTTACACACCCAGGAAGCTTCTAACACATATTCTATCTTTAGGGGCCGGCCACTACCACACTGCCTTCAGCTTGACAGGGCATATGGCTGTTCCCTTTTGGAAGACTACGTTCTTCAAGAAGGAAACAGAATCCTTGTAGAACTCACATTTTGATGGCTTCAAGCGGAGATTAGCCTTATTGAGGGCCTTCAGCACGCTCAGCACATCACTTTTGTGGTCCTTTTTGGTCTTGGAGAACACCAGGATATCATCCATATATGCCACACAGCATTTCCCAATTAGGTTTCCTTTGGCGTTGTCTATGGTATGCTAAAACTCTGCTGGGGCGTTATTGAGGCCAAAAGGCATCACCTTGTACTCAAAGACCCCTGAGTGGCACATGAAAGCCGTATACTGTTGTTGTTCTGAGATTATAGGAACTTGTTTGAACGCATCGACCAGGTCAAACTTGGTGAAAACTAGGCTACCTGAGATCATCTGAGATATGGTCTCCATCAGTGGAATGGGGTAGGGGTCAGAATCGGTTATTGCGTTCAGCTGCAGATAATCCACAAACGGGCAGAGCTCGCCACTTGCTTTTGGGACTAGGAGTATAGGTGACACCACTGGAGACTTGGAGGGAACGATCATCCCACGCTCTAGCATTTCCTTGACATAAACTTCTAGGGCAGCCTTCGCCTTCAGGTTCAAAGAGTAGATGGGGCAACCCTTGGGAAACTCCGCATCTCTTTTGAACTTGAAAGTATAAGGGAAAGGCCCATTTGGGGTTGTTGAGGGAGCTTGGTTCTTCTGGAACATGTGGGCGTATGTGCGAAATTCTTTAGGAATGTCCACCCCTGGCTCCAGCCTCATTACTGCGTTTACCCCAGGCTTCCCTCCGCCAGTGGTGATGAAATCTAGCAGCACTGGAGGTTTACCCTTGGAATGTAGCATGACCAGGCGCTCCTGCAGTTTGAACATAGGGGAGTACTTGTGCCACCACTGCATGCCCAGGATTATGAGGTGTGGCAGATTTTTAATAGCACTAAATGATTCTTGGAAAGTGTGAGGACCCTGCCGCAGCAGCACCTGAGTTTTGACCTTCCAGCTGCCCACCGTTTTAGAGGTGTCTGCAAGTATAAAGGCTCCCTTCCATTCCATCTCCAGCTTCATTCCTTTAGCTAACCCGCAGTCCAGATCATTGTCCTCTGCTCTGGTGTCTACCAGGCCCAAAGTTGATCCTCCCTCTTCCCCTTTCTTCCCCAAAGCTGTAATGAGTAGGGGACAATGAGATAAGAGTAAGTATTTCCTTTATTGATTGTAGCAATGTGCGCAGGAGTAGGGCAGAAGTTATAGGAGGTACTGGGGTTGCCCTCTCTGGGGTTCTCCAAGGTGTTCGTCCCATTAGCGGAGCTGGAGGGAATCCCTGTGAGGGCTCCTGCAAGGTGCTGGAGACTGGCTCAGACTCAGCTTGGCAGCCGCAGAACTTTCATGTTGTGCCATGGGATGTGATTTCGCCTGAGCTAACGCTAGTTGGCCCTCCACCTGGGCTGTAACTGAAATTTCCTCATCGAGGGTGGCTCCTAGGCGAGTGGCAGCCATGGCAGTGAGGATGTAAGGACGGAGATTTTGGCAGAACATCCATGCAATCTGGGCAGAGGTGACCTTGATCGCCTTAGCCAAGGGTGGTACACCTGGGCGTACTCCATGACTGACATCTTCCCTTGTGTGAGGTTAAAAAGGGCTGACCACACTGCATCTTGGGAGTCATTCAGTGTGGCTGTTTCATAACCAACTGGAGACATTCATCCAAGGTGGGAGGGAGCACTGACTGGGCTTCCAGTAGCTCAGTGAACCAATCTGTTAGGTTTCTGGTTAGGGAGGTCACTATTTGTGCAATCTGGAGTGACACTGGGGCCGTTCCTCCTGAGGCAGTGGTCAGGTGGGCCTGAAGTTTCACATGTGAGAAGGTGGCATTTAGGGTAAGAATCTCCCCTAAAGTGAGTGCCTGTCAAAATTCCTCTGAAGACTGCTCAGAACGAGGGTAGATTTGGAAATGTTCACGAGTGGGAAGAAAAATGGGAAACTTATCTTAAGAGGAACAAGAGAGAGAAGATGACCATCAGAAACGTGGTTGGGTGTTCATACCATGCAGGCAAGGCGCGTTCTGATGGCTTGTCCATCATATCCAAAAATAGAGACACCATGTTGAACGAGTTTCATCTAATGTGACGGACGGGGTCTCTGAACACTGCCACAAAGCAGTTAGGCAAGAGTGCAAGGGAAACTTTCCACAGGGAGGATAATTCTGCTGTGGAAATGTCCCTAATCCGACTATGTGGGAAGCACTTTACTATGAAAGTTTGCGCTCAGTCAGGACTATGCTGGCGCTCAGCAAGAGGGTTTGACCCCCAGAAAGAGCATATAAAGACTTGATGGCCTTGTTAAAGTCTGAGCTGTGATCCATGTTCAGTTCCCCTTAAGACCACAATAAACTGATTTCTGATTTTGAACATTTATTTTTGAATTTACTAAGTTTATTATAAGATTATAGAAGATGAAACTGTAAGAAGCACTTTCATCAGCTCAGATTTATACTGAGCTTAGTGAGAAGAGTGGGTCTTGTTCTCTGCGGAGTCCGCGGGCAACTTCTTGATGACAGGCATAACTCAAGGATCTAGACCCTTGATTTCCTTATCGAGACCCATTCCAGAACTAGGACTGGGTACCCTTAGGGTTTCAGAAACTTTTCCACATTTATTATACAGCTTCAGTTTGTCCTTGAAGCCCGGGCCATTCTCTTTGTATGTACTCCTTGATATTTCCAACAGGCGTTTGGCAGCATCCAATTGGCCAGAGTGCCATTTTCAAGAGTCATCATCATCACCATTTTTGGTAATATTTCGTTTGGTGGCATCTGGTTGGCCAGAGCGCTATTTACAAGGATTTTCATCCTTGTCAATAAATTCAAGGACCTCAGATTCAGCCACACCTGGTTGGCCAGAAATTCATGTCTGAGGGTCCGCTCTTTTGTCACTGCATTTGGTAATATTTGATTTTGCAGCATCTGGTTGGCCAGAGCGCCATTTTCAAGGCTTTCCTTTCTTGTCAGCCTTGCAATTTTTAATTTGCATTGATTTTGAGGTATCTGATTCGTCAGATTGCCATTTTAAATAATCATAGCTATTGAGCCCCTCTCTCTTGGCCTCAACCATTTCCCTAGGGAGACTAGAGCAATGTGATGGTCAGGCAACGCCTTGACCGTTACATCTGGGTATTCTTAATTGAGGGTTGGACAAGGTATATAGGAATTTATTAGTTGCTTGACTGTCTGTGAGACGTTTGACAAGAGATGAAATGTTTGCGTTGTGGTACTTCATGTATATCTCCAACTTAAGCGCCTGATCCTTAAGGTAGTAGAACAGGCCAAAGGAGGGATCAATTTGTAAAGTACCAATCCTAAAACCTGATATAGAGTTTAAGCATAGTTTTTATGATTGCAAATGTAAGATCAATCAGGATTGTTGTATCTACATGAGCTTCCCCCACTGTGATAAAATTCAGGGAGTAGGAAGTACCCACATCAGAGCCTTTTCAACTGGTATTACAATAGCCTGAGATTTCCTTGTCACTACTTTCCATCTTGTTGTCACTTTCTTGTCTGACCAAATCTGCCAGGAACTGGTTGTGTGAATTCATTTCAGAGAGTGTCACCAATTTTGAGTGAGCACCAGTTGTTAAATTCTGAGGACTTCTCGCTTGATAATTTAGATCCTGCACTTAATTGGGAAAAGTTTGGCCAAATGACACTTGATTTTGCCTGTGTCTTATGGTATTTTGACCGTTTGGAGTCTCACTAGGCGTATTTAAATAACCCTGACACTTCTGGTCAATTTTGGGCTCAATTTTCCCTTTGTATTTGGGAACTTCTACCAAGATAACAAAGTTACAAGCTGTGTATTATGAATTTCAGCTCTCAGACTGTCTTAAAAATGGACTCCAGAAAAAAAACTAGAAATAGATTGAACAAAATAACTCTTTATTAACTTTCTTTCTCGTTGCAAACACTTTGCATCCTATTCAATTCAAGA